>JAQIWH010007562.1:0-11271 GCA_034695005.1 Cryptops parisi | reverse complement strand
AGTACCATATACTATTAGATCCATCATGCATTCTGTCACTGGATCTGTAACGCCATTGTTGAAGTTGAACAATGATCACGAGCTAGTTACGTGCTTTATACAATGACTACATGAAGAATCACTTAGTATTTAATCAATATTTGTGCATGTGGCACGCGCTTCAACAATAATTTAAACAATACACCCTCACGTGATATTGCGCTGTGTACCAAGCGCGTGTTCAACAAAACTCTTCGAAATAAGCAATTTGCACTGAATTCGCTACGTTTTGGACCAAATCCCTGATTTGACCATATCGAAAAACTTTTTCCACATACAGTATTTGAAAATAAATGTTAAAAAGAGGCCAATTCTGTCAAAATAACATGATCAATTTTGCATATAAAGCTACTACTAAGTGACTATCCCTATATATATTGATGAGTGACACTTAGTTTTTATGGTTTCAAACGAGGTCCCTCTTAGTGATAGTGATGACTCGAAAACATCGTTTGATAATTGGTCCTCTGCAACTTACATTTTTTTCTCGTTCTCCATCAAGTAGAAAAGTACACACAGTAAAGAAGATTGGATGAGTCAATGATGATAGTTTCGCAAATTGCCACGGACGATTGAGAACAATCGTGAACTAACAGCTGCGAAGAGCTAGCGACCGCCCTCGACGTATCAGACTTGGTCAACTCATTGGCGACGACCAGACTCCTACACACTCCCAACTTAAATTAACCTCGACAAATGAACTCGACGCCAGAATCGTTGTCGTAAATGAAAGACCGAGGGGGGTGAAAATGAATAGAGAAATAAAAAACCATTTAGCCATGCAAATACCACTGAAATGAAGTTTCCTGGATTGGTGAACATCCTCCGTTTCGTCAGAAATCATGATGATGATGAGGTCATCTTTTTTTCATCTTTTAAATTGTCACGTTACGTATACTAGGAAAGATCGGTAGAGCGAGGGCAAAACGTTCAGAAATGCGAAATTGGAGCTTACGAAACTAAATATAAGATTCCAGTAGAAAATATCAAGATGTCTATTTTTTATGTTGCAGTGAAAACCGGATCTCACTCGTCAAAATCCGATTGACCTTAACCACGAAGGTCAGGTCAAGTAATGCGACCGAAGGCCGCCAAACACTAGAATTGAATGGTCTAAAATCGGTCTAGAAACGGTTCTAATTTTGACTAGTGAGAAAAATTAACATATATATAAGTTTATAGGAAATGCCAACTCATGCGTTTCTATAACGTAAAGGAAAGTTAAAAATATCTAACTTACTGAGTATTTCCAAGTATATCTACAATAAGACATTTCCAACATTGAGAATCCATTTCAGAACAACGATCTATAAAAGGCAGTTGTAACGCTTCAGGAATGTAGCACACGTGACAATTTGGGTCTTTTGTCATCCTATGGTATGGTACTCTATTTTAGCCAGACCAAACCCTAATGACCATTGGAATGAGCCTAATTACCCTAAACTAAGTCGCTCCTTCAAGGTGTCATGTGATCGCTTTACTTCCGTCAAAATTCATCATATCTAGCAATATAATTTCCCTTATACAACATATGTATGTACGAAAGGTTCTTTGTTGTTAGCAACGTAACCCGTTGCTAAGTAATAATATAGACTAAAGAGTCTAACTCTTTAGTCTATGGTAATAATAATAAAAACACAACAATGAGGATTACAACAATTCTAGCACCCGTCATTATTGACGAGCATACAGCTTGTATAATATAATAGTTGTTATTTTGTCTCAACAAAGCCAATTACCAGCGTCAAGAAATCAACATTTGGAGAGATCAACCAGAAATCATCTTTGAGACATTTCCCAATATTCCCCAATAAGGGCATTTTCAAATTGTCAACTTGACACAATCCGTTTCCAAAAATTGTTCATCATCAAATACGAAATTGCTGAACGTTCCTTCAGTTGTGGTAACTGAAAGATACATTAAGGTACGTTTTCTATCTTTTGAGATTGAAAGGTAAAAAAAAAAATAACAGTAAGAAAAGGAAATCAGCGTTGTAGTAGAAAGCTCGATGCATTTTGGATGAGCCAAGCACCAATCCACGAGTCTGCAATCAGAGAAACGTCCATCTGGTAGCACACCCACACATGTTACACACCCGACCCGGGATTGCTGTTTGCCTTCTCTTCTTGTCTTCTTCTTCTACTTCTTCTAACCCTTGTCTCCGGTTGCACACACACAGACATTACCAAAAGCACTGATTCTACTGCTGCTGTCGTCTTTTTCTTTGGCTACTTTAAGTTGACCATCATCATCGTCGTCATCATCAACATCGTCATCGTCATCGTCGTCGAGCGATGAAACAAGACCTCTCCACCACCATCTGGGGATTTTCCATCCTTTCTTTAATCTCTAGTCAGTTAATTAGAAGAAAACAAAAGATGCCACGGTCACTCGAACTAATTCGCCCGACCGTGCTTTTGGAGAAAAGTGCAACACCCCGAGTGGAATTGAGAGACCATGATTTTCTTTCTTTAAAAATGGTACATTCATCTTTTTATAGTGGAGTCTTCTGTCATCAACTCGCGTGTACAAAAATCACCTTGAACATAATTCTTTCAACTATTTAATTTAAGGAATAGTTTCAAAATTAATGTCACACTTTGACAAGGCCATAACTAAGCAACAAATAATAATGCAGGGACGTGCTATGCATCAATCGATAGGAAAATTCTGCAAGTTTCACGTCGTATTGGCGATTAAATGATGTTTTGCACATGCACTGCTAGGGTACTCATTGCAGCAAAATGGCGACCCCACAGCAAAAAAATTCGGCAAAGTTGAAACAATGGGTTGCTGCTGTCACCATGGCAATGGCAACCCATTATTTAAACTCTTGGGGTCGCCATTTTGTTTTACAGTGGATTCCTTGAACGCGCATGTCCAAAAACATAAATCACGAGCCGGTGGCCGATGCGATAAGAAAATGTCAGATTCTTGCAAATTTTGAAATGTGCAGGTATTATTTTCAATTTTCAAAATTTTCATTTGTCGAATTTTTCAAAATTTCAAAAAAAAAAAAAAAAAAAATTTAGAAATGAATAAATAAAATATTCTTGAATTGTCAACTTGTGGAATTGTAGTCACAAGTTCAGTAGTTATAATAATGTACTGTAATATAATAGTACCAAGTCGTCTAAATTTCGAGGAAAAAAGCAAAATGACGTGAGGCTATTATGTCAAACGACAATTCACAAATGATGAATTCATCAGTCATTTCGTGATGAATTTATTATTGAAAAATCACTTAATTTAATAGGAAGCGACCAATTTTTGTTGCGACCTCTTGACGTTCGGACATGACTTTGGCTAACCTCTCCAATATCTAAAACAGATGTCACATTTTCCAATCTGTCAATCTTTTTTAACCTATTCCTACATTCCAATCACCCTCATCCCCCACAATCATTTAGACCAAAAAAAAATTCTTTTTACAATTATCTTAACATTCAATAAAAAAAAAATCTCGAATAATTTTCACAAAAATCATTAACTGAGATAATATATACTTACTGTACGTATAAGTGAAAGCGTAGTTAATAATAAAAAAGAGAGCGCGCGAGAGAGGCTTGTTATCTCTTCTAGAAGAATCAAAGAAACGCCCCTCGCGCCCTCGACACAGATTAGGCTGCTGACAATTCGCCAAGACAAACTAATTTACTGGGAAATGGGAACCATTAGCCTCATTACTTATTAAATGAATTGTATAATTTCCTCCATTTCGTGACAATTAAAGGCTGAGACCCGAGCACCAATTCCGACGAGAGAATGCGGGTAACATAGACCAGCTGCGCCTGCGCGACATTCACTCTTCTCTAATAGTAGGTCTCTCTCTCTCTCTCTTTCTACCAAGTCCACCATGTACGTGTATGTGTATGCCGAGTCTCTCTGGATCAGCACAGGGGCCCCCCAGGGCCTGCTGCTACTACTGCTGCAGCTCAAATTCACTTAAGGGCCATCGTGGAAGAGGGGGAGAAAAGACCCTATACCGACTATCGACTTAATTGAGAACGAATTAACCACTGTGCTGAGGATGAACGCCCATTCTTTATTTAGCCTTATTGGGCATTACACCTTGTTTCAGTCCAACGTCAATACAGATTTTTTTTTTAAAAAACATACTTTACATTACAAATAAGACATGCGTTGAAAAAGTGTCACTGTTTCGAAGAGACGGTTGTCTAAATGTGTGTATGTGGATTTAAACTGATGTTCGTACAAAATAACCACATCCGGACACCTTTTCAAAGACTCTCGTGTAGTGATAAGAGATAAGTTTTTATAAAAGAAAAGTTTGAATATAAATAAAGTATGACACGTCACACGTGCAATGTATAAAAACACATGTATAAAATGCACCGGTAGTATTTATCGGTTACAAAATATTTTATCGAGTTAATGTGTTATTAAATTTATTCCTATTCAATAATCGTTCATTTAAATTCTCCCGCTAAACTCGAATTTTTAAATGACGTCATTTTGACGTCACTCCTTACTTTAAATGTAAAACTTATTCATTGTGACCATCAATAGTAAGTACAATGGAGTAAACGCCCATTTTACAGATCAAACTTTTTCAATTAAATGGTATCGATTCCAATCGTCAAACACGTCCGGGCGCATTTCAGTCAAATACCGAAACAAAAAAACACTGAAACGCGCCCGGATGTGTGTATGACGTCAGAAAAACAGTTGGGATCGCTGGAATTTGATTGAAAATGGTTTGACGTGTAAAATCAGCTTTACATTTCAAAACTAGCCCTACGAATTTAACGTTTTGCAACGTCATGTGATGCGGATGACGTCACCTAGCGCAAGGACGTTACCCGCTTTGTTTTTGCGGGAAAATTGAAAATTCTAACTTTTGACGCAAAGGTGTTTTTAATGAAAATACACAGTTTTTGATCGGTTAATAATAGTAGAATTTGATAAATAATGTACGGTTTGTTTGAATCGAACTTATTTACATGTTTAAGTTTAACGTGACAACATTTTCCTTGTTTACCTTTACATTTTAACTTTTTTTAAGTCTCAATGTTTAAAAATTCAAATTGTAAATTCATTTTCGTCCGAGTTTACGTATGTATAACAAAACAGCTGGGAGAATTTCGAGATTAGTCTCTCTTTTTTTTTCTTCATTAAAGTTCAAATAAACAAAAACATTAAAAAAAACTCCATACTCTTTCAACGATATCTAAGATCCCCTGGCATAAATGCGTCTTAAAGAAAGTTTCATTACGTTGATTTGCATCATGGTGAATATGAATGAAGTTGGTTTTGCACACACAGCTTGACTATCAAAACACTCGTAAAAATACAACGATGACACACACGCGGCACAAAAAATTGCCTCACGGTGGTACAATTAAAACGAAGAGATAAACCGAATAATCTAAACAAACCCCGAGGGTGAAACCAAGAAAAGAGCTTTGCTTTCCCCAAAGTCAACGACGAGAAATTTTTCTTTGGTCACGAGAACGAATTTAAAAAAAAAAAATAATACCCCTACCCCCAACTTATGTATTTTTATACCCCTCTCAAGTAGACACGATGCACCCCTCTCTTTTAGCCTGGTAGAAAACAAACAATCCAGTCTGTGCAATGAATGTACATTTTCGATGAAACGTCTATTGATCCCTGCTTAACGACCCTCTGGAAGGAAGCGAACGCCAACAACCACAGACTTACCAACTTGCTGTTGGCACTCAAACGACATTGTCTTACTACACATCTGAAGACGACAGTTATCTCTACGTATAGGTGAGATATCTCTTGTGTAGCGACATGCACTTTTTATTTACCTACCACTTTTGATGCAACGACCAATCGTGACGTTCCAAACAAGAACCGGTGACGTCATCAAGAAGCTTCTGATAGAAGGTAAGATTTTTCGAATGTTCCAAAACAGATTTTCACCAAAATTAATTTAAAAAAAAAAAACAAAACGCAAACTAAAGTTTGAAAAGTGGTGTTATTTATGCATCCGTGAATTGTCAAGTTGACATTTTGAATATTTAATCATGACTTGTAATAGTTTCCCATGCGACAATGGATGGAAAATGACGGGATGTAAGCTAATTAACGTGATAGTAAATCTTAAACTTTTTTTAAAGAAAAAAAACAAGTTGACTAATAATAATAATAATATGTATTAACTAACAGTACTGATTCACACGCACCAGCTAAATAATCAGTTAAAGACAATCAAAAAATTTGCCCACGCTTACTTATACCGTTACATAACCGTGATAATTGACATCAAAGACAAATCACGTGACGACTTTTGTACACAAAAAAACAAGTTGACTCATCCGCAATTAGCATAACTAAAGCCTTCATGGTTATACACTGGTACAGTTTTTATGTTTTTTTATATTATTTTATAGTGGAATCCGTTATAGTGCTTTTTGATAACAATAACCGACTGATAACCTTATCTATAATTATAATAACCGGATTCTACCGTATAGCACTTATACTACAGTGTAACGACTCTTATACAGTACTACACTTTACATACCATTGCTCAACGCTCAGAAAGATGTTTAAATATGAACCGGATTTGGTTGACAAAAGAACGTTAACAACCTCAAGAAAAATCCGGCTCAAATCGGAACATCCCTTATTTTTATATGAAAAATGTGAAAGTTTTTGCCATTCTATGAAAAATTCATCTCACGACAATTATTAAAACAACGTACATTTAAAAAAAAAATATTTTGAACACTATGACCTCACTATTCGCTGGTGACGTCACAGAGCGGGAAATTTAAAATTTGTTACGTAGCTATGGGACTCCAAAAACAGAGAGTACAGCATATTTCGCAAAAAACATCGATTATATCAAAAATTCTTAAAATATTTTACACACCCTATACAAAAAAAGCATACACAAAACTTTATGACAAAAGTTTTTGACGTGTCAGGGTTGTTCACGACATTTTTTTTTATCTCTAATCGAAAAAAAAACACATAAAAAAACCAGTAATATACGTTTATTACAGTTACGCCATCTTACACGAGTAAAAAGATCTTTATCATCATTTTCTTTTCAATGATAAAAGAGTATGCATAAAAAACATGTGAAAAAAATAACCTGCGAAATCCAAACCCTATTGATAAAACACAAAAGAACAGAAGGAATAATAAAATTTCTACATAGGGTTTTTATTATTCCATTTATTTCTTTTTAGGGTCGCTTTTTATTATTCTTCAATTTTTTTTTCCTTCAAAAAGTTGTAATAGTATCACTTACTATATAACTTACATAACACATGACGATGGTCATCATCATTTTTTTATGAATCTCTTTTATGCCAAACGTCGTAACTCAATTGATCAATGTTAGGCGTCGTTGTTAATGATACGTGATACTACTACTATTACCTATTGTATATAGTTATATATATAAAAACAGCACGAGCGAGGGGTAGAAGAGGCGAGGGGGTGGGTTAAGACCAATAATTGTAGCCGAGGTTCGGGTTGGATGTTGGTGGTGGAAATAGTAGTAGTGAGTGTTGGTGCTACTGCTGCGACTGTCGTGGGAACAGCCACGTGCGGTTGATGTTGGCACCCATTTCTCGAGACTGGGGGTTTTGGTGGGCCAAGCGTTACCTGCCTCATAAATGTTTCAGATGTAATTAGAAATCATATCCCCTACCGGCGACGAGCCCAGATTACGGTGGCCACGGTTGTTGGCTCTTCTTCTCGAAACTAGCACTTTCCATCGCCTACCCTTAACCCCCTCGCAAAAGTGGGTTTAATGGGGGATACTAAACCTCGTACGTACTTACTAAACAAACTTGGGTTTTTCACATGTTGTATAAATAACACTCACGTTAGTCTTATTTAATAAAATCAAACTATTCTTTATGTCGGGTGGTGAATTTCGTTGGCTTTTTAGTATTTTTGATAAATTACGTATTTTCTGGTGACAAAATTATTGACTCATCTGGTAACATTTTCGACAATAAATTGTTTCACCACGAAGGTGAAACATAATAATAAATGGTAAATGTTTGGATCAACTTGTATAACAAATTGTTATACATGAAAGAGTACTGTACCCTTATGATTCATTTAAAGTATAGAATCTTATCATGTTGGTGATAAAAAAAATCGTCAAAACCGATGTCGGTGACATTTTTTATAAACACGCTGATTCCTCAAAACTACATCAAAAAACCAAAATTACTTAGTCAATTTTTTAGATCACCCTGTACAGTGAACCATGGTTCACACGTGTAGTATTTGGATGAGCTTATAGATTAGCAAGCCTGGACATCTGATCGAGCATATGACCATATGCGGAAAAAAAATCGATTAAATTCGATTAAACAAACTATTGACGGGTTTTCCAAAGTCGACTGAAGATTAAATTTTTTTATACACAATATATTTGACTTATTTTACATTATAAATGATCGATAATTTGTATGTATCGATAATTCCTTTTATGCAGTGTGTCCACTCCCCCACTTTCATTCTTCTTTCAACGTATGAAATAATTTTTAAAATAAATCTTAGGATTTTTTAAGTATGCTTTTCAACCAAATCACTGAAAAGAAAAATCAGAGGGTGTGGCAAACAATCCGTGACACTCGCTCTTCTCTTCACGTGATTCCATTCTGATCTTTTCGAGCAAAATCCCAGTAGCAAGGTGAACCAACACGAAAAAGTCAAGCAAAAAGAAGCAGAAGAGATTGGATTTAGAGACAAAACGGGTAGTAAGTGGTAGAGTCGGTATAGTTTTGGTAGAGAAGGGGGTCATGGCCTAGACGTCTCGACCCGTGCCCAAATTCAATTAAAAGGTTCGCGACTAAATGGTGCTGGTGGGATCCGCTAGGGATTCTCGCGCCGTTATTACGGTCTGCTGTCTCTAGGGGGGCCACCTGATCGAAACAATGATTGAAACCAGGGGCCCCCCTGCCCCCCCAACGTTGTATGGCAAATGAGGGGGAGTCTCGACGGACCTCTGATAATTATTTCGTCAGCCGATTTCCTTTCAAGCTGTAATGATTGATTATCGCACCGCCAGAGAGCGCCAAGATTGTTGACTGTTGCGTCACGCATCCAGGGAACGACGCATGCGCACTACTAACAAATGGTGTTGGAGAAACTAAAAACCTCTTCTTCTTCACGATCGATACAACGGATTGTAATCGACGACAAAATACTTTTATATTTTTTTTACGTCATGAATTAGTATGCTCGAGTGCAGGAATGATTAATAAACGACCTGAAAAAATGTCACTTACGTAGAACGTTGACACTAAATTTGAACCTGATTTAACGAGTTGTAAAGATTTGTATATTTGTAAACCTCGTATTCCAAAGTATTCTGGATATTCATATATTTTATAATCAAAATTAATCTTCTAGATATCCATGAGGTGTCAAAAACAATTTTGGATCACCCTGTATAATCCACGATTATTAATGAATTTTTTTTAATACTAAAAATTTATTTTTTGTAAATGTTAATACACATTTTCAATAAAATTCATGTTACAATTTATCTTTGGAACATATTGTTTTTTTTAGTTTTAAAATAAGAGCCAAAATTCCAACAAAGCGCAATTTTTGGGTCACCCTGTACAGACCGCTACTTTTTAAATAATTTTTCAAACATTTTAAATTATAAAATTTACAATCTTACTATTATATAACAGTGGATGTAGTGGTTTTTGTGTTGTTCATTCGTGTCGGGAAACAGTAGGGGTTACAAAGCTGATAGTTGGCAGGGTGGGAGATTGTACCCTGAAGAAGACTATATTTTTACTAACTTAATATTTTCCATTCAAAGTAGGCCTATCCCATGAACCGTCACTTTTGACTCACTTTATGGACACTACAAACACATTTTACTACTGCACTTTATCAACACATCAGAGTACGGATGTATTAGTATTTTCTTTACACGACGAAATGCGTAATAATACGGTGAAATCCGCTTATTATGATCACTTTAAAACTAGTGCTTTTACATAATAATAATAATCGGCTGATAACATTAAACAATGAATTAAAGAACAGAATTTTGGGATCGACTGATTATGGCAACAATAGTGTATCGATAACATGATTATAAATAACATGATTCCACTGTATCTATCAAAATTTCTCAACCTCATCGTGTTGGAGAAAAAACGTTCATCAAGTACCGGTACACCATTCAAAAACAAACAAAAAACTCACATTCGCAAACATAACAACAAAACACACCCTCAAAATAAAAAATCTATCTTATCCCCCAAGTAAGTCCATCCCATAACTTTACATAAAAGCCATTAATATACATTAGCTCATCGACCCCTATTGTTCACTTGCAAATCATCGGAGCGAAAGAAAACACTGCCTCATCTTCCCCTAAAACGTTGGGGGTGTACTATACAAGTACAAAAAAATAAAAGGAGGGGGTAGAGAAAAACTCGGTGACCATGGTGGCAATAATAATAAAATAACAATTTTCCAAGCGGCAAGAAGTAGAAGAGTGTGTGTGTGTGTGTGTTGTGTGAGAGTAATAATGAAAGGCGGAGGCTCTTTGGCGCCAGATGTTGACAGGAAGGAGGTTTCCCATCATTCGTCCGTTGCATGCCTGGCTGAAGGCACAAGTGGGAAAGGAAAGGGGGAAGAAACAAGTTAAAGGGGGGAGGGGAAATGATGTTGTTGGGAAAAGTGGGGGGAAGTTGCACCCAGGGGCAAACCGCCGTGTGATCAGCAACGCAGACGGTGGACAGCCACAACTGTCACGGTCCACTACTCACACACGTGCCTCCTGCGCTTCGGGCGCACACCCATACAGTAGTAGTGGTAGTAAGTACACTACTCTATACAGCTGGCTGGTATGGTAGTGAGTGTGTGGTATCCTTTTACCACTTGTTTTTTGTTTTCATTTTCCACTCGTGACAAGTGATGTCATTTAGTCGGTTCGTCGCCATATAATAGAGTTAAGAAAAAAAGGGTTCGAAATACAACATCCAAAGAACTTTCGAGGTTTTTTTAAACGCGACTAATAGACCCTCGCCGTTCGCGGGGGTGTTATCATTGAAGTGAAAAGTAAAATATAAATATGAAGAAAAAAATGAATATAACAGAAATGAGAAATTTCGGTAGTGCTTGTATAGTATTGTATAATAGACACCGTAAAAATAACAAGACATTAAATTGGATTGGATTCTATAGTCCAATGTACCAAAAAAACGCATAAAATGAGAACCCGCATTAATCATAAA
>JAQIWH010007561.1:0-11276 GCA_034695005.1 Cryptops parisi | reverse complement strand
AGCAACTTTATCAGACTTCGATAGAATACAAACAGACATCGACAGAATACAAACAAAATTCGATACAACTAAAACACACAATACGATGAATGTGCCCTGAATTTTGTAGTAAAAACAACACCTTCTATTATTCTTACATTTCACAAAAAAAACACAAAAAACTCTAGTTCTAGTAGTCTCATATTTCGCTTTTCTGCACCTTTTTTCAGCATAAAATAAATCGTATTCCGCATTTTTCAACATAAAAAAAAAAACATATCAACATAAAAAACAAACATGTATCTCACTTATAACTTTATATAGGCTATAACTGTATTTCTCAACTTGATGTCATTTCAGGTTCCCAAACGAAGAGCTTATTTCCAAAACGTCTCATCTCCGATTTTGATCCTTTTTTTAGATAAGAGGCTCTGAAAACTATCTGTGTATCGCTGATTTCAAATGTTACATTCAAGACTCAAAACTTATTATTATTATCTTACTGAAAAGCACTCGTCAAAACCACGTTAATGTGCAAAAGTCTATAGTCGAATGAATAAAAAAACCGTTTCCTGAAACATTTCATGGACCTAAGACATTTTGGAAATAAGCTCTTTAAATGTGCTAACAAACAGAAACTATTTCTCGTATTATGCATTTTCAGCATAAAAAAAAAACAACAATTTTCACTTATCAACTTTATATAACTATATTCCTCAACCTTATGTCATTTCAGATACCCATAGCATTTTACAACTGCATACATACATATAAACAACCAACAACAACTGTAGCCTGGAAACCAAAGGGAGACTATGTTCCACAGTGTTTCCATTCAAAGCAACTGGAAACCCGTTAGGCACGCATCCAGATCGAATCCTTTCATCACTCGAGGCAACTAGAACCAGCCTGAACAACCAAATGAAGAGACAGAGTCTACCTAACAAAAGGTGTGGACACACACGTGGTTTGTAAGCGTACACGTAAGGTGAATCCAGTGTCGAACCTAGGGCAGGGATGCCCTGGCAACATTTGGAGCAATATCAAATGTTTTAAAAAAAAATAATGATGATGTTCTTTTCTCTCGCCAGTGGATTTATTAAAATTCGAGTAAGCAATTTGTGGTTGATTTCGAGGGCATTTTCAAGTTTCATCGATGATGAATAAGTTATGTCGATAGCTATTACCGTGGTGTTGAAGCGTTGACCACCCATTTTTAATTCGCTCGATACCAACAAACTCTACTACAAAATCGACCTTCAACAACCTAGGTTACATTTTGGAACATTCACTTTAAACCTAAACTACATGACTACAATACTTAGACTGACCTCAACAGTGCGATCCTTCACTTAAGATTATAATAATACAATTATCACTCGGTACTAATTGAAGAGCCTAGTGTAAAAAGGTGTTAAGTAACAATTTTTTCAAAAATGACTTAGAGGTATTTTCGAATGTGTCAGGTGTAATTCTACCTCCCTAACGCATAATTTTGAGCAAAACCACAATATGTGCAAAGATATTAGGGCAAGAAGTGTGAAGTGGCCCATAATCAGCAATGAAAAGGAAACTTCAAATTTTAAACGCGTTTTTCTCAAAAGTGTACTTAACACCCTTTGACACCAGGCCCTTCAATTTGTGTAAAGTATAAGATCTAGTATTTACTCTACAAAACAATGAAATCAAAAACATAGAGGACATTATCAACATTTTTTTCTGAACTCATTCTTTGATCTTACAGTACAATTGCCCTGTTTTTCGATTGACTACACTACAATAGCAGAGAACTCATCAGTACTATTCGTATAATCTCAAACTATTACCAGGTACCAACCATTGAAATTATTTGTATTACGTTACAATACATTACGTTGTATTTGTTAAACTTCCAAGTATCTTGGCTTCATGGTTGCCCTAGTTGCCACAACAACGTTTTTCAAATTTACATATTACAATTAAGAATTTTAAGCGTTTTACAATGATTGTACTGTATTATAATTTTATAATAATAATGTATAACATTCTTAAGTTTGATTATAGAACTGTCTAGCATACTAGATGAACGATTCTTGGACAAACATGTCATCATGTGAAGTTAGTGATGGGCACAAAAGTACATCGATTTTAACTCAACTGATCAGTATATTTGTACAATTTTAATTACTTTTTAAATTAAATTTTTGATCTAAAAAAACAAACAAAAAAATCCTTCAAAACTTACACATAAAAACAGTATCTTTAAGTTTGAAACTATCAAATTCTACAATATATGTACGCTCGTATATAAGTATTATAGTATACGCGGGTAGTTTAAAAATTTCCCACAAAATTAGAATTAATGAAAAATTATTTCTAATCCAGTTATATAATTATCCCGGAAACTTTGTACACATTGATGATTAGCTATACGTAGATTGACTTTTAGTCGAATACAGAATAATTTACAAAAATTAAAATCAGTTAATATATTAATATCTTTAATATATTGTATACTGATTTTCATAATTTTCATGTATACACTCTGTTCAAATGTAATGTTCATTTAGTGTACAACTTTATCAGTGATGTGGATGTTGTTATATTAATAATATTTCTGTGCTGGAAATGGTGTGTAAAAATTAAACTATATACTTTAACATGATTTACAAAACTGTTTGTATACACCATCACTGAATTTAAATTTTTACAAATTATTTTTTTATACATTTAAATAAAAAATACTATTTCTAACAGGCTACGCCTTCCGTTGCCGTATCGTGAATATTGTATTAAGTAGTAAGCAACTGAAACACGTAAGTACGAAATACTGCATGTACATATATATGTAAATTGGTACATAAACCATTCTCCATAAAAAAAAATTCAAAATGAATTGAAAATATCCTACTAAAAAATCGCACTTTAAATTTATATGAAGCTAAATTACTGTACGTGATACTTGTATTATATCCGTACAACTAGAAAAAATAAATGAATAAATAAATAAATAAATAAATAGAACGAACCACACCTCAATTTTTGCTATTTTGTACAAAATTCATTCCATTATCTCTAATTTATCTAATTGACAAATCAATATACTGTATACAGAGTGTTACAAATTTGTAGACATCTAAGGGCGGCGACTGACTTGTAACAGCGTTATAATGTAATGTAATATAATTTAATGTAACAAGCATTACATTACATTCAAATGTTACAGTACTATCAAATGCTCGTGTTAGATTACATTACAACTCTGTTACAAGTCAGTAACCATTCATAGAAAATGATAAATGTATAAAAAAAGACAGGATATTAACAATTATTGTTGATCGATATGTAGTAATCAATTACATTTTCATGAAACTTATGTTTTCAATATATTCTATACTTATAAACTCCATAATAATATGGATTGTAATTTAAAGTTAAATTATATTTAACTGTTATATCATTCGGTATTTAGCAAAACATATTGCTTTGTTATACCCATATTGCTTTGACAATACTGTATATTGTCACACTGTATATTGGAGCCAATTTTTCGTTATGGTTTTTACAATTTTTAATAATTTTTAAATTTATTCATTTTAAATTATAAAAATTTACGGTACTTTTCTGTTAACCGAAAGGCCGTTTGTGACGCTAGTGGTTGAGGGTTGTTGTACTTATTTTTAACTAACCTAAACTAGTGGTAATGAGTTTTTAATTAACCTAAAACTAATGTTTCTATCAGTTTACGTTTCTTATACCTAATAATTCATCATTAATACGTTTTTGTTTGCGTAATTTAAACTTAAAACCACTAGCCTTAGTCACTAGCGCCACAAGCGGTGCCTCTCGGCAAAACGTGAAAGTACCATTATTGAAATATTGCATATTTTAAATAACGTTTATTTTTATTTAATTTATTTTATAAAATAAAAAAAAAACCACTTCCATATTTTTTAAATACCGTAAAAATAATTTTTATAATTATAACTAAATTTTAAATTGTTATATTATTTTAAATGTTATAACTAAAATGATTTTATATTTGAAATTTATAGTCTTACACGCATTCCAAAAAAAGTCCGTAATATTCTATTTTATTATAATAAGGCTTATAAGCTATACATATATACAATAAGCTACAGTAATGACTTAATTTGGTCATATTCTTCTGATTATTTCATATATTTAACGATTATGTATGGTTCAATATAATACTTCACAATAAAAAACGCCAGGTGTAAAATGACATGTTATATACATGTAAACTTATATATGTATACACACCTCATATGATATACTGTTTTGTATATACTGTGTTTGTTATATTCCCTTACTGCAATAACTTCTCGATCCAACCACATGGTAGTCTATTTAATAACTAACATCAATGTAAGGTGTTACCTATATTTTTCCCAAAGACTGTGATGTGTTATTACATTTTTTATACCTACGACATTAAAAGAGTGAAAAAATATAGTAATACAATTTAAAACTTTACAAAAAAACGAATTAAACGCGAAACCAAGGATGAAAACATTAAAAACTGAAAACTTGTTCCGACAGTGAATCCAGGTGGAAATAAAGTCATCAAAGTGTGTGTAATAAGAATAAGAGATACAGAAAATGACAACCAGTGAAGGAAAAGGAAAAAATAAAAACGGTGAAAAAATCAAAAGTGAAATTCATCTACACGTGAAATTTTCGGATTTGTATTTAAATTCAAGTTTTTGAGCGGAAAATTAAACTTTTCTTTTTCGTTTAAAAGTTGTTTTTTTTAATTGTAAAATTTGTCACATACTCATTTTTTTCATGCAATGTCGAGTTTTAATTTAAAAATATTTCGATATTGAGGAGTAATAATGGGTGTTACAGATTTAAGAGATACTATGTATGATAATACTGTAATATTAATGTTGTGTTAATGTAGTATATGTTATGTTATATAACATATCAATATGTTATGTTATATTGGGTTATTTAGATAGTATATAATCTATGATACTCGAATGTATCAATATTAAACAAGTAAACATCAAACTACTGTATTCCATTACAATCAATCATTGTTCAATATATGATTGTAATTTCTAGCAATATTTTATTAATAGAAATAATAATAATGCAATGATAACAAAGTTAGTCCATTTCCATGTTATGTATCGTATGTATTAATCCATTTCTCAGTTATGAAAAAGCCTTTCTTAACTTAGTAACACCAATATTAAGTTAATCAAACTAAAGTTCCAAAACCATGATATTCTTTATTGACATAATAAGAATACTATGTTGGTTTATATTAATATGATCTCTATACGTATACAAAATGCTTAGGTATATAACGTAAGTAATTACATATTTTATAACAATTTTAAGGAATGCATTGGGTAATTGCTTCTAGTAAGCTTATATACTGTATGTTAATGTTGCTTTACATGTATGTTACTTTACATACGCTTGAATAAACAATTTAACACAAATAAAATTCATTTAATTTGAAATTTATGTATCACGATGTTTAATACAATATAGCATACCCTCTAGATTTAAAACCAATGTAAGATGCTTTAATCCTGGTCACGGCACCATTCACCACAGCAAGCCTGGTCACGGCACCATGAAAATATCCTCATCAATAAATTTAATGGTGAACAATTATTATGACAACTCGATTGCCGAAACTTATGATCAGCTTATTTTAATTTCTGAAAAAAAAAATGTAATAACTAATTTGTATCCAATGATAACTTTGCAAAAGAAGTAAGTCAGCTGGAAAGACGACAACGTTTTTCGAGCAAATAAAACTTGGAAAAAAACTGGAAAACTTGAAAACAACCTGGCATGTTGGTAGCAAATCGAGCAATTATTCTCTGAGAAAAAGGATTACCACTATAAAAGATGGCGTCCACAAAAAAATTGTTTAAATATGTCGTGTACATAAAAAACCAAGCTTATTTTTTAAGCAAAGGGTGAAAAATTTTCAAAAACTTTATGTAGCCTTCGTATGTCTGTTGGAAGTAACGTTTCTGCACACAAAAGCCGAGCAAGAAAAACAAGCGAAGCGACTTTTTTGAAAGGGAAAAAAAGGTTTAAATTAACAGTACAAAAAAACGGGAGTTTCTTTCATTTTGTTGCCGACAAGATGTCTTAAATATATTCCAATTGAAAAATATACCTAACAAAAAAAAGTTCCAAGTTTCATGGTTGAGAAACATGTGCGCCAGTTCATTATCATTACAAAAATGGGAAAGCTGTTAACCATTGGTTGCTGAGCTAAAAAAGCGCTACCTACAATTCGATGCAAAAACAACAGCAGCGTAATTTTCTGCTGGTGTAAGCACAAAAAACACAAACATAAAAGAAAATGAAAATACTTGAAAAAAAATATTAAAACTACGCATTTGAAACAAAAATATTAAATTTCCAAACTAAACTTTTGCATGAAGCATAGTTTGATTAAATTCTGATCGAAACATACTGTACTAAAAGGTAACCCATACTGTAGCACCTGCATTTTTACACAAAACTGTGGTAGTTTTTATTTTCGTATATTTTAGTTTCGTAAATAGCAATGTACTATGATCTATAGTACATTTAGGATTTTATTGGCGCTTCAGCTATCAGCTATCATTTTTAGCTGATGATGAATTTTCGCATAACGCAAAGAAAATAAGATGTTTATTTATATTCTATATGTTACCTAATATTTTTGTTGTTGTATGAAATATGTATTATTAAATCCACAAATGTTTACGTCTTTAAAATTATTTAATAAAACATCTTTTCAATTCTAACTACATAGGCTGACTTGCGAACAACACAAATTTCAAAATCGGTAAATCCGAGAAATCGAAGAAAACAAAAAACGTAAAAAAATTTTGTTTTTGATACCAACAAAAATACATTATTATTATTTATTTCTAAAAGTGCAGAAAATTTTGCATTTGCAAAATTTTAGATTTTTACTATACTTTAATAGGAAAGCGCAAAATTCGACTTTGTTTTTGATCCTAGCGCATTTTAACCAATATCTTTGCTGTATGAGAGAGAAATATTGACTCCATGAATATTTTTATCAGTATATTCAAAACTACATATAACAACATAAAACTACTTAGTGAGATACTTTTCTATTCAAAATGTAAATTTGTGAAGTCAATTTTGCGAATTCAAACCTCAAAATCGTTTAATCGATTTCTTTTTGCAAATAATGTGAACTTGGTATCTACAAACTTTAAAATACTGATTATAAACAAAGTTAACCGATTCAAGCAAGATAAACACCTGAACAAAAACACAAACAGAGTTTATATACGTACTAGAGACGAGCGTGACTTGCGACCAATCGAAATGCACGGTAAACAACAACTGTCTTAAATTATGCTCCGGAATTATGTTTTTTTATATATAAACGCAAGTGTTCAACTCACTATTTACAACTTCGACCCCAACCTAGTGTTAGAAAAACACCATTACGAAAAACCGCGTGCAAACAAACAAGCGGAAAAACAACATCCATTAAGCCTTTCTTTTGCTTTACCACCATTTTCTTCATCTTATATGCAACACTAAACAATTCGCATAAATGAACCATCGATAACATTACAAGACGTGAAAAATAAAAATTAGCAAAAAGTAAGAAGAAAACAGCAAACTTCTTCAGAGAACAACAAACCACTAACAAGTCCACACATGTAAACCCAAAAAAAAACTATTTCTAAGGAAAAAACCCAAAGCACTTAAAATCCGCTTTACATACAATTTTTGGTTGGGTTTGCTTCGGGGAAATCTTAAGAAAAATTTGTAATTAAGAAAAACTATACACAAAAAAAAAATAGTTAACGACAAAAATTTAGAATTCAACTGTGAAAAAATTTTAAATCGGATTGCACTTCCACCACCCAATTATTTACCCCTCAATTACAGTTGATTAATATCAACCATTTTTATGATGTCACTAAAGAGATTGCAAATTCCCAATTAAAACCATCTACTGAAATCTAACTGTAATATATCCAGTTTATCAGCTATGTTTCTAACTAGTTATATCTACTAGTTACATAAGAAAAAATTGTAGTCTTCGAAAAATTTATCAAGTGGGAAACATAGCTTTTCAAAAGATTCAATTCACAATTCTAATTAAAAGCATAATAAATCAATAGTACAATGATTCTACAGGATATCTACCATGACACTTGAACATTAAACAAGAAATGTTAAAATTTCATGGTGAACACCCTGTATATCATGGAAATATTTCTCTCAGTAGTTATGTACAATTTTTAGAATCTAGTAGGTAACCCTAGTAAGAACCTAGTAAGTGATAGTTATGTAAAAAAACTAGTAGGTAACCCGTGCTATAGCACGATCATATTGTTCTTTTGTGTAATTCGAGTTGTTACGGTTTTCCTTGTGTAAAAAGTGTGTTTTTAATCGTTGTTGTGGAAACATTCTTCTACAGACAAAGAGAAAACTTTCCTTTTTATAGTTTAATTTGTTGATAGTTCATAAAAAACGTATTAAGTGGGAAACTTGCTATAAGAATCTTTGTTATCACTATACAGTCACTATGGCGATATCATCTCTACGTAGATTAACTATGGAAAATGATCAACAAATTTCATACACTACACTGGATTATTAAAGCTTAAATTATTAAACTCGGGTACCTGGTACGTATTATCGATTTGTTTGAATTATCGATTGGTTTGAATTATCGATCAGTTACCGATTGCCAAACCACCAACCAAATCGATAATTGAAGCGAATATACTACTTTACTATCTTTTTTTCATCATTTACAAAACAAAAATATTTAACAGATAATATTCAGATTTTCGTGTTTTTATTTTATATATTCAGTTATAAATATTACAATTCTAATTATATATATATTGGTACGTTCAAATTTGAACCGGATTTTGCGTACATTTTTCTGTATAAAAAAATCCGGTTCAAATTTAAACATTAAATTTTTAAAAAAACTATCGTTTACATGGTTAGTGGTTCCGTTTTATTGCATAATGATTAATATACCGTTACAAAAAAAAAATTCGATTACATTCATGTTTTCGAATCACTAAAGTTGAATATTATAAAAAAACTATGACCAAAAAAATAAAATTCGTAAAAATAAAAACAAAATTGTCTAAGCTTCGATGCCCATGACCGATAATTAGCCTTACACTCCAACTACTTGATCAAGTTATTTTTTTTTTGTAAATAAAGATTGTTCAAATTTATGTTTCGAGCCTCACCCATTTATAACAAATTTCTTTGCCCATTATCGCATGTTTATATAATTATCGGCCAATGTTTAGAGTTGTTCATTATTCTCTTTGACACTGCAGGCGACACTTTGACGAAGCGCTGCATGTAAATAAGCAGCCATATTGTTTTAAAAAAGTAATTCCAAACATAAATTTCATTTTTTTTCATCAACCTATGACGCACTAGGCTTATAATTATAATCTTTACAATTTAGCGCGCGTTCAAAAATAAACCGGATTTTGTTAGGGAAAAGCTAGCCTAAAAAATCCGGTCCCAATTTTAAACAACTATTTTTTCTTGTAAATGTGATTTTTACAACATCAATAGCAAATGAATGGTTTTAAAATTTTCAAATAAATATAAAATCGCATAAAAATAATATTAAACAATAACTAGTTTTCAACAATTTTTTTCTGGTGTTAATTTATTATCAAAGTATTAAAAACAACTGTTTATAACCTAGACTAACTAGTTTGTCTTTCGCCACACATACACACATAAGTCAATAAACTCATTAACTAATTCAACAAATATTTATCTTTTGATTTTTAAAGTTGTCAAATTGTGAAAATTATTAGTTTTAAGTGAAACTATTAACTGTAGATTATATTTTGAATTAATACGAGTTCAAATTTGAAACGAATTTAGTGCAAACAAGTTCAATTTTGACTCAAAAAGATTGAGTCGTTTTTTTGAACTCCCTTCGTATATATTTGTAATTGATAATTTCAAATATTAAAATATAGTGTATCACATATTTTTCATCGCTTTGACTTTGATAATTTGAATTCCTTAAAATTTGATGCATGTTACATAATACATTTCTTCCCAATGGCAACGTACTGCACACACGAAAATCCCGTATATTTTCATAAATAATAAAACCCACATATACGTTGCAAACTTCAGCATATGTAAAATTATATCGTATGATTTTTCATGATTTTTGCCTCTATTTAAATGGATCATGGTTTTTTCTTCTAGTTGTTCATGTTCCAAAGTGACAGGTGACATCACTAACAGGTAACAACTCTAATGCTGGTGTATTACACTGTATAGTGCTGAAATATGTTGCTATACATTATATACTAAATAATGTAATGTGATATATTAAACAGGATGTCACAATGATCCTCCAGCATTTTAAGTCAATAATTATTATTACAGTCAACGTTAAAGAAATGTAATTCTGGATGTTCTTTAGACCTGCTACGAAATGATTTGACTCTTTTAACCTAACCTGTTTTCTAAACTCTTAAACAGTGTCATACTAGTTCATCAATTTCGGGACAATTGTAAAGACGGCAGCAGAAATTTACAAAGTCCATGTAAAAAAATGAATTTGGTGACGTATTACCAGCTACATAATAACACTACATAGTACATAATGAACCACTAGCTAGAGTTGAAATCTATACCTCTACTATAGTAATAGATAACACGTCATTTCGATATGACGCATTTAAACGCGAGTTACACGTGCCGGTACATCACAACATTTCATCTAAATGAAATAACAAAGTATGCCTACTTCAAATATTTCGAATAGATATTAACAATCGAAATACTTAAACCCCCCAGAAAAGCGCTAAAACTTAAATCTCAGAGCCTGAACTTGCACCTGCCATTTTACATTGACTCGAAGAGAGGTAAATTGTAGCCTATCTTTTCGGAACACACCAGCAATTGTCACGATTTTTCCAACCTACGAATTTGCTAAGAGAAATAACAACCCATCACCATCTTCCGAAAAAGCTGGAAGAAGAAGAAGAAGTTTCTTCACCAAACAACAACTGCAGTGGGCGTTCTACTACAACAAATGAAATGTCAGTGAAATTTACGGCCATAAATAACCCTAACAAACTACTAGTCTTCAGCTACTGACTGTGATTAAAACATGACCACAGGAAACCTACCAAAGACCATGTTTCTCTACTATTCATCTCTTTTACTGTCTAAAAGTGGATGTATCCTAAGCACCAACAACCTCCCCCCCCCCAAAAAAAAAGGAACTGAAAATACTTTAATCGAAATTTTTACCACCCTTTATC
>JAQIWH010007560.1:0-11277 GCA_034695005.1 Cryptops parisi | reverse complement strand
TACACCTAACTAAAGTGAAAACCCATACACTCAACCAACAGAAATTCACTCACCAGTTTCCCTCTTTCTTTGATAATTTCTCAAATCACCAAATGATACAAGCTTCAAGTGGATAGATACATAGCGATAATCCTGCAGATTGGTGTTGTTTGTTTGTTTGTTTGTTATGTTATGTTATGTTATGTTATGTACCAAGTTGGACCTTATGGACCATTAAATAAAAATAAAAATAATAATAATACTCTACTACAATTTCATTCTTTAAGTTCCATAAACTTTTGAGTGATAACCAATTATAATCCACGGTGAGCATACAAGTAATATTACTCTATTTTCTATAAATTTAATCCTTAAGGTAAAAAAGCCATTTTGGGGAATGTTAAATACCGGTACGCGTAAATACAAAGTATATAAACAACTTCAATTTCCCCACCCTCAAATACATCATAGAATAAAAACTAAGGTAAACTAGGGTAAGTCTTTTTCTTTTTTGTTTACCTTAGTTTTTATTCTACAAAGTATATACTGTACTCAAATTTATTTATCCCTTCCAATTTAGAGAGATCAGATCACCTGGACGTACAGGGTAAAGTGTACAGATGCACACTGGGTAAAGTGTACATCCCTTTCACGGCTTAAAAAAAATATGATTACGTAATAACCATTCCGACCATTTGAAACATAGAGTGGGTGGAAATCTCGGTGCATAACATACAAATCTGCCTTTGCAATTAAGAAATCCCCTTCGTAAATGTTGAGACTGTACCAAAAGTATCCCAGCTGAACGGACCCTCTCTTCCTCCCGGGTATATATCCTTATAATATGTCACTTCACCACACACTAAAGCAAAAACGCTACTGAGAGAAGCCAATTGTTCAGTCAATTTGAACGCATCGTGCAAATTGTAACATTTCATGTATGTAGTGTACCTGACTATCCGTAACATTAATCATCATACTTTAATTCCACCCTGAGATAAAGTGAAAAAAAAAAAGTAAAAAGATATTCTGAGCTCAGTTTTCACTTTCTTCACAATTTTTCCTTGGTCCCGTCCCTAACCCGCCGTTATAGTGGATCTATTGCATCTTGTGAAGTTGAAAGGTTAAGTACTTAGATACGATTGAAATATTCCGTTTTAAGTACTCTGTCTTTCACATGGAATAACTAAACTAAACTAAGCACCAAATCTCCAATCCCACGAAAGCATTAAAATACGAACACTTAGACTAGACAATTGTTATGTTATCAAACCGATAATTGATACACTGAAAGTTCCACAGTAATAATAACGTTTAAATCACCAATTGAAAAATTTGGTTTGTTTCGTTTCACATTTTTTTGTTAATATATGTGAAACAGGTCTCCTTCCAAATCACCTCTTGCTTAATTTTTTTAGCAAAGTCTAAAAAAACTATTTAAAAAAAATAAATAATAACAAAAAATTGAAAGTGCAGTTTCGCGGATAAGTGCAAATTATGATTTATTTTATAATAGTGACATTATGCATTGATCCAAATACAAACATGATTAAATGGAATCTTCAATACCTACGAGATTCACCAAGCATTAGATACCTAAGAAGACATTCAACGAATTCTTCGAGTCACAAGAACGACATTTCAAAGGCCTATCACTTACATTTTTAAAACTAAATAGCTACAGGGCAACACTGAGAAAAAAGCCGATCGCTACCCGTATTCAATCGAGTTCCGCGTCGGAAAATTTTCTTTCCAAGTCTATTTCAAGAAGTAAATAAAAAAAAATAAACCAAAATCTTCATTTGATGTAGGAAAAGTACAGTTATCAGCAAAAGACACATGAACATGAAGGAAGTAAAGTATAGAGCTACAACACACCGAAAACGTCACTTCCTGGTTTTTAAAACTACGAAGTCGATCGAGTCATGTGATGTTTTCCGCGCTACTGTTTTGAAATTTGTACATTTTTACGCCTTAGTTAATTAATCCTTTAGAAACATAATCCAAATCAAACCTGTTACTGGTACTTAAATAGTTAAACTGGTTTCTATTTACTGAAAAGATACATTATTAACGTCATAAGGTAAAAAATAGTCAAGAATTAAAAGTATACACATGATTCGGAGGTTAGGTTGTGATTCGTGCAGACAACTGCGTTATAACTAATGCCTACAAAAAGAATAAATCAATCAAATCGGCAATTGTGTCAGGTAGCAATTCCCACGGTTTATCCGAATCCGAGATACGACATCGTTATATCCAGCGAACGATATATGTTGGCAGTTTGATACCATGTTAAACGCTCTAGTGAAGCTCGCACGAATAGAATAACAAACTTAAGAACTTAATCGTAATAAATTTTCAGGTTATGAATAGGTTGTACAGGGAGGTGAATATTACAAGTAGTGTACAGGGTGAGAAAGCCCATTGAAGAGAATATTTAAGGCAACCCCTTTGAATACATCAATAGATGAACACATGCAGTAGCTGGTAGGGACAGCTTCACCACATCAACCATATACAGGATCTTCTCAAACATGTTTAATCTCGATAAATAATACATATATTTCTTAAACATTTATCACAAAAACAACGTCAACAAAGATAACCTAGCGCTAATATACCTATAAGCAGAGGTACAGTATACAGTAGAAAGATACAGAAACCGACAAAAAGATTATGCATTCGAAAAATTCTACTTCAAGAATTCTATCTTATTTATATATTACATACTAAAAGTAACAATCTTTTTAAATATAATTTTATAAACATGAGGGTTCTTTGTCGTTTTAATCATTTGTCGTTCTTTTCACTCCCGTGTAGAACTTTGAGACGAGATAAACTCAAAGCACCCACACATAACCCTCGAATAAGATAAAATGAACCCAATGACAGTTTGGAGATAATGAAATGGATGAGTTAGGATACGAAAGAAAAGTGATCTTTAAACTCTCGTAAAAAACTAACAAAGCAAACTTACAAACGAATAAAATTGAAATTGGTTGATTAAAATTTCATTACGCAATTATTGTACTATACTCTGCAATCTTTATGTAGCCCGTCACTCGCACACTAAAGTTAACAATCTTAGTGGCATGGCATTGTTGTAATAAACAGCTAATTTTATACACAGGCGTTCTTAAAACGTTTGATAATGATCAATAGTGCACTAAATGAATTACAGAAACTCCATTAGTGGTATCGTAAGCCATATTTTTTATCAAAACGGGTGAAAGAAGTGTTTTTAGGTTTTCTGATTTCGTCTCATTCGGTTTCAATATTATATCTTTTTTGTTAGGTAACCGTAACAAGATGAGCTGGCATTGTATAAAATACACACAAATGGCATTGTATAAAATATAACAATTAGATCTAATGCACCGGTACAACAAAAGCTATCGTCAACTTGCATTATAAATGTTTTCCACCGACTTTCTCTTTACAGGTGTCGAGAGGAAGTTTCCTTCTTACAGTTGTAATGTGAAGAAAAAAGTCCCTCACACTCCACCTGTTCTAATCCCTCCACTTCAACACGATCAATTTTTTTTTACCCTTATCAAAAAGCGAGTCTCTTCCACCCACCATGATTAACATGCATGCCACGAGCATGCCATTTCTACCTGTAAGAAAAACCTGTTTACCCCCAACACTTTTTCTACCCCCATCACATCACTATCTTTAACCCCAACCCATCAGAAGTAAACACGCGCGAATTCAATACGTCTTTTCTTATAATAAGCAGCTCTTGTTTGCCTTTTCGACTTTCCTTCCCTTTTCGAAGGTGACCAAAGGGGGGAGAAGAGAACTCAAAAGGAACAGAAAAAAAAGAAACCCCCACGTCTTGGAAAAATCACGTGATGTCGCCAGGTAGAAAGTTGGGGGGAAAGCGTTGGAGAAGGAATGCAGCCAGTGTTGTTAGCGAGGAGTTGTTGTATTTTTGGGGAACGAAAGGTTAGTTGACCTTTACACACAACCCTCCCCTGTGGCATTGCTATGTAATGTTATCAACTACCCAAAAGAAATTTGAAAAACAATTCCCATGGGGGTTCTAGAAGTTAACGCCATCAAGTATACAGTATAGGATTTTAGATTTCGAATCTTGCTAATTGCACAATACATACATTGCAAAATGTTGAATAAACTATAACAAAAAGAATATTAATCCACTGTAGATGTATAGTAATCAAAAAGCGACATACGGTGCTGTAAATTTGACATTTGTCGAATACTGCATGCAAACACATGCAGTGTAGCTATGCTACACATCTACTTGTATACAAACTACTTGTATACATTTAATACAGAATAACGTAACTAAATTAGTTTACAGTTTTACACCCACTCTATGATATCATATGGTATTATTCAGGTATATGTGTGCATTTACATGTGCAAATGTCTGTACAGTGTATATAAGTAACAACGTATAAATATATGTATGCGTATGTTAATATATAAGTTATGTATGGCATACATGCATGCATGCATCGTTGTGTGCCTATTTACAAAAAATTCATATATCAATACTTGAAACTAATCTCTAACATTTGATTGTTTTTAATTTAATATTTCAAATTATGTTAGTATTATTATTATTGTTATTTCATTCATCCGGTCCAAAGGACCAACATTACATACAAAATGTAATAGAAAGAAAACACAAAATAAAAACGTATATACACCATGAAACAAGATAAACTTATTCTCTTTTGTTTTATACTATCCCTTTCCCTCTCTCTTTCTTCCTTTATAAATGTTACCTAACTTTACCTAATGTTACTACTTACTAACCTTACTTTCTTACTATGTATAAATTTCAACCTTCCTGCTCCGAAAGTCCAGTGTCTTAAAATATCTTCAGTAAACATAACATTGAATATACTGAATACTTATCCTTAAATATTACTGAAATCGTTCATCGTGTTTGCAAGATCGACATCGGGCTTGTCGTCTAATTTCTTAAATTTCAAAATTTTAGAAATGCATCGTATGTCTGGGTTTTGTTGTGAGGGTGCGTGTTGTGTGTCCATCGAACCCAGGTTGTTTTTTTATCCTCACTAAAAGTCTGGCTTGGGAGAGTGGGCTAATGAGACATTTCCTTTCCAAAGCCCCCAGTTTTCTGTCAAGCGACCAATCAATGCACCAGCTATTGGTCGTTTTTTCACTCTTTTCAAATCTAAGGTACCGGTATTGTTATTCAGTTTTCCTTTTACATCCAACATCCCTTTTAATTATAAACTACACAGATTCTAATAAAGCAAGTGCCAATTTGTAATTAAAATAAGCATTGAGACTGACACGCTCGGTGCATCTAATGTTTTTTTAACTGCAGCGAAAACTCCGGTAACATAAAACGAAAGAAATGAAAAAATTAAAGTTGCTAAAACGTATGAGTAAACTACCGGTACATTTTAATGAAACGGACGAAACATGACTACTGACTACTAAAAGTGAATTGAATTATTAATTCGTAGTTTAAGATTTTAGAAATATTAATTAAAGAAGTGAAATTATATTCAGTTAACATTCTAAAAGTACCTTATCTCCGTATTACAAAAAGTGTATATTTAAAACTGAATGATACAATATGGTATCTTGTGTGCTTACTATTTAAACGTGAAGTGTTTCTATACAAGGTTAGGAGGCGGCAAACTTTACGTACAGTACATCACGCGATTCAATCCTCATTGTTTGCTACTCCTTTTAAATTGAAATACCGTACCGACCCGAAGAATATTACGACTATACAGTATTCTTTACGATCCTTCCATGCCAGTGAAAAGTGAAGTTTTTTTTTATATACATACTATACAAGTGGGGGATAAAATTATTCTCACCCCCACGAAGCGAGAAATGAATGGGGCTAAATACACAACTCTTACCCCTCTTCTTCAAATAAACACCCCACAACACAAACACGATACGTGACTTTCCAAAGTCTGCATTTTTCTTATCCCTAGTATTTTAGAAATACACTTCTCTATAACTTGAATCTGCGTAATCATACTGTATATATTATTTGAGTTGTACGATGTGACTTAAAGGTCGACCGAAAAGACGAACACGTCTGAATACAGTACTATAAGCTTAAATTCTTTGCATTGCATCATGCAGGAATTTTACAACAAACTTCATGTACAGTATGTGTGAGATATTAAAATATAAAAAAATTAAAGCAAACTGTTTTCAAATAGGATAGTAGTTGATGTTTAAGAGGTGCACCAGAAGACGAGCTATATGACGTCCATAGATGTGCATGTGCACAGCGTGTTTCGTGGATCAACAGATCAAGACCTGACAACTTCACAAAAGACAACCCAAGGAAACCTTTAGCACATCAACGAATAAACGATCAAATACGTAGGCCCACGTTTTGATTTTTGAGTAATCCTGACCAAAGTCTAAAAAGATATATCAAAATTAGGTAAGTGATTAAAAAGAAAACAATTAAATAGTCGTTAACTATACATTGAATTAAGAAAGATATTGAACAGAAACGAAATGTGTATATTAACTACACAAAAACTGAAAGGCAAGTACCGGTTAAGGAATTTAATCGCCGAGTCAGCCTGAATATTCGTTTGCAGTGCAGCAAATTTAGCGTAAGATTGATTTTTTAAATGTATGTTGCCATTTGTGTGTGTATGTGAATTTATTGAATATAGTACTGGAGGATACATTGGTGTTCACGCATCTGCCGACACCAATAAAGCACAGCCTCAACCTTGAGCAACCCTTTTGTGAGGTTGTTTGCCACAAAAAAACAAACTAAATAAATAAATAATAAATAAACAAGTTGTTTGTCGCCTGAAGAAGAAAGAGGGTTCAAAAACAGCATCGTGGAGACCCTTCATGCATTGGTGGGGGTAATTTACCAAAGTATTTCTACATACGTATAAAAATACTGTCCTATCCACTGTTACCCTTTTATTTCGCCATATTGACCTTCGAACTTTCGACAATTATGTCATAAATAGGGGAACCAAAACTTTCTTTCCTTTCTCACCAATGCAATAGAATCTTTTTACACAAGCAAAACAAATCGCAGAAAAAAATTACAAACGACAACATTTTTAAGTGAGTACTGCAAAATATGCTCCGCGAGGAATTTGTTGCACGGTTCGTATCACGTTAATTGAACGATTACATCTAAAACTTGTTACATATGGGTTTTATGAAAAAAAAATACAAATTCAATAAAAAGCTAGATTCTTATGATGCAAAAAATTGTGTCTATTTGGAATATTAAAAATTTTGTTAGAAATTAGAATTTATTACGAACCTTGTGTTTTCTGGGCGCCTGGACATCCAAATTCACCATCAAACAACGGTCAAATAATTCCTGAAAGAATTGAAAGAATGAGTTTTCTTAGTAAGGAAGTTAAATTATAAAAGTTATCTTGTCAGTAATGTCGTTCAGTCCTTTGAATCTCGATGATCGAAGAAAGCATGAATATCTTAATTACAAAGAAGTTCGATTTATTTAACTTTGATATATGGAAGATTGGCTATTATTTATCAGTTACGCTAGCAGTGCAATCGGAGTTCCATAACTGCAAGGCAGTTTCAAAAACATAAATACCGATATACAAAAGAAAAAAACAGAAAGCAAGTTTGACTCATAATTTGAATCTCAATTGTAAAAAATAAAAATTTTAAAAATTAACAAACGAACAATGGAATCGAACTGAATGGTATAGACTAAAATACTACATGCAAATTTGAATGTGCAAAATTTCTTCTTATCTTCTTTCTTGGTACTAGTACCGGTACTGAATGTTTTACTTAGGTGTCCTTTATGGTGAATGGTAAAAATGATACAGATCAAAATAACACAAGTAGAAAATTAGGTAAAAATGGCACAGCTGAAATAAAATAGCAGTTTTATTTTCACAAATATGAATTGATTTAATTTTATTAAAAGTACCGGCTGGTATGTGATTGGAATTTCTTACTAAAGTTTTGTAGTTTTGTTTACGAATTTGAATTGATTTGCTTTCATTGAAAGTGTGTTATTAAAATGATAATTGAAGTGAAGTTTAAAATTAACGTTTTAAAGCATAAAAATCATTATTATAAAAATTTACAGTATGTTATTGAAATGATGATTGAAATAAAGTTTGGGTACTTTCCGGTTATAGCCAGGCCCAGTCTGATGTTGCCATTTGCTTGATTACAGTATTATTGGTTCGCGCAGTCGAAATCTTTTTTTTTCTTTTTGACTGCACGAACCAATAATTGAAATACAGTTCGTAATCATTTAGTTTGAAGAATCAACTGAACAGATATTTCCAACGCCCAATTATAGTCCAACAATCATCGTATTTCAACTTTTATGGTATACCGATATCTCAAATACAGTCAAGCCATGTACAATGAGTTAAACTGATAAATTAATTAGTAATAAGAACTCAAACATAAAAAATGTCTCTTAAAAATAGAAAGAAAAAATGAAGTGCTCTGTTGATTTGCTTTATGAAATAGATTTGTTTCACCATATACACTCTCATCATTATGCATGTATCCAGAAATCGTTTTTTGGAGAAGTTTCTCCAGCTTACTGGCTATCATCACTATCCAGTGTATTTGTATCCATGCTGGACCTTCTATAACTTAAATTATAACTAATTTCCTAGGAACCAATGTGCCCACCATTGCACAAGATTCGTTTTTTGAGCTGGTGCACACTTTTATTCAGCTGTTTGTTTACCATGGTTCAAATAATAATAATAAAAGCAGTATTAACATCGTTTTTGAGCCATAGTTTACTTAGAATGGGTACTCTTTGACCATCCTTTAGGTTGTAATACATACTTTAATGGAAAAAACTTCTGGCAGTCAAAGTATCTCCAAAACAAGGTAAACTTTGACCAGGTGTAAATTTTTTTTTTGTAGATTAATGGTGCATTTTCTTAAAATAATTTTTATGGGAATTTGAAGCCATGATATCAGCCCCTGATTGGGTAATTTTTTTGAGAATATACATCTATTCATGTAAGCAGTATGAGTGAAACGTTTTAAAAAGCAGTCAAAGTATCCCCAGTTTACGGGGAGTATACTCAATTTACGGGGGTACAGCATATACAAAATAACCAATTAAATATGGCAGAAAAACCTAAACAATCAAAGTATAATTTTAAAGCTTAATTCTTTATATTATACAATATACAAAATTTACCCTATATAAAAAACAATGTTCGAATTACAGTACTATCTGTGTGAAAACGTGTAGTGGAGTGAACAAGTTGTACGAATGCACGCACCCGGAAATGGAACAAAGAACAACAACAATAGCAAATTGAGTGTTCGTAACAACAATAACAGAAGTCGGAACGTTGAATGCAGGAAGCTAGTGCTGTGTTAAACTCCTTCGAGGGGTCGAAAGGGGTGAACAATTCCTTCTTCGCCCTTTATAGCTAGGCAGAAAACAGACATCCCCCTTTCCCTCCCGCAGAGTGGTTGGGTGAAATTATGGAAGCGTTGCTGGAGGGTGAGGGATAAACAACGTAAAAAGGGAAAAGAAGGGGGTGCGAAGGAGGTAAAGAATGGACCCGATGAAGAGAGGGTCGGGAGCAAAGAGTTCAAGGCCGAAGATAGAAAGAGGGGGTCAACATGAGCCTTAGAAAAAAACAACGTGGGGGTATGTAACGAAAGGGGTGAAACCCTTTTTATGTTTACCCCTACATAACCCCTTCTCTCGTGCCCTGCAGGTGTCTACGCCGTTACCCGATTTAACTTGGCAATGGGCGGCTTTAACCCTTCGATGCTGCTGTGTTGCTATTTCGGGGGAGTGTGATGACTTTATCACCCTCCTGTGCTTGAGGGTTAAATGGGACAGGAATGACATTTGTGTTTAAAGGCAACTTTACTTACTAGACTTGTCTTTGCACATAGCGAAATACGTCTAGTACGACCAATGTCTCTCATCAAAGGCAAAATAGTGTTTTGGCTTTAACGATTCAAATTAATTATTCCCCAATTACCGGTATTGAAATTTGGTCTTTACGTGTCATTAAATTTTTTTTAACTCTTTGAACATTCATAGCGAATTGGTGACTGACCTGACACACTGTGTTGTTCTATCATCTATCTGACGTAACGATCAAAGTATATTTTGTCCAGTTTATGAAATTTTTGTAAATGCTCTGTTGAAGAGTACGGTAAGAAACAAAAAACTCACCGTAAAGCCAATCAAACAGAGATAAAGAATTTCATCATTACCTACAATGAATAGCCACGTTCTATTCTGTACGATGGCAGAAACCAGATGGCAGAATAGAAACCCGGTAGTCATAGATGCAGTAGTTTCTGTATCACCATACAAACAGGGTATAGTATAATGTTTTTAGAACCAAGTCTATAAGTAGAATTCAACTTTAGTGTGGATTCAAAAACTATTTCATGCTTTTGATCCACCTTTTAAGTCCTGCAATTGTGATCCCCTCTGAAACCCTAGGGAATGAGTGGACGAAATGGCGAACGCGGCATCGTCTCAATTGGAAGGGTTATTTAGAAACCAAAGAAACCCTTTCACCACTTACGTACGAAAAAACCCTTTAAACCCAACTATTTCGTGCTTTATCGACACAATGACCATCATAAAAGAATACCCCAAATCGACAAAATGACCCCCTTGTTTTGGCGACAATAAAACTTTATACAAAAATAAAATACAAGTACAGTAGTTAGAAATGAAATACAGTATAAAAATAACTTTTAGCCGTATAGTTGAGACTTGAGGTTTCTTATAACCAACAGTTTTCTAAGGTCTGATTCAGTGCAATCACTGAAGATTTTCACTAGAAATATACCACCGTTAACGTAAAAAAAATCTTTTGAAAACATTTAAACCAAGAAAACATTTTGAAGATTTAAAATGAAATAAATAACTTTATACAATACATAATTACCACTGTTGCAAGTCATCTGCATACGCTATTTAATTATATTGCCAGGTGAGCCTGAGGTGTAATTTAAAGGCTACAGACGCGTTTTGTCTCATTTGTATAAAGATATTATAAGATCTACGTTTACACTATACAAACATTATCACATACTGTACTATTTGAATTTAGGTGAAAATGGCACGATAAAATGACAAACTTTGGGGTTCCAGTGCAAAAGACTCGTGCCAAACAACTTCTCCTAAAACCACCTTTATTTAGCAAGTTTCATTCATCACGCTCTCCTTTAATTAGAATCCAAAACCTCTTCAATATGAACCCTCAACAACTTGATATATTCTCATAAGTTCTTATTTATGTGACATTGTATTGTTCTGTCTTGATTTTTATATTC
>JAQIWH010007559.1:0-11278 GCA_034695005.1 Cryptops parisi | reverse complement strand
ATCTAATTGTCATAATATCATAATTTTGTTCCATACTTGTTAATGTAGAAATCGGTTATGTTTTACTAATTTTTTTGTGTAAGTTGCAGCCATGTAGATTTATATTGATAAATTTTTGTCATTTTTTGCTCATATATTATTTATTTTGTCAACTATTTTTCTATTGCAAGCATTTATTGTAACAGTTTGGTCTTTCTCTGACTGGAAATAAACATAACAATGCTTAACTATTGACTAAGTGTTTTTTGACGACGAGTCGTGAAAATGGTGAAACTTTTTCTGGGTTAAAAGAAGTTAAGTTCACCTTATCAGATCATGAACCTTATTATTGTTGTTAGAATTTTTCAACCATATACAATATATTTACATACAGTTAATTTAGACTGTTAACGTTTAAGACTGTTAGTTTAGAATCTTAGATTAAACAATTTTACTTAATTTAAAATTTTAGATTGCACGACTATTTAACACTTCCACGCTTACTCCAACACTCGTTCAACATTCAACAGTTTGTCTACAAATTAAAAAATTAACACATTTGTAAGCTTCACAGAGAAGAAGGGTTAACCCTCCCGAAACATGTACAAACTTTGCCATTCCTCTTGCTGTGATCAGTCAAACATGTAATAGATATCCCAGTAATTGTATCCCTCTGTGGAACAAAATTTCGACCTATATTCGCAAACTCCCTTTCATTTGTGTAGATCAACAATGTGTAACAACGTGTATTCACTTTAAAAAAATTTTGTATACACATATTCTTTATTGGTAGTCTGATATGCAATGTAAATATATCCCTACGGGACGTCATATTTTTAAATAAAAATAAAATTAAAATAAACTGTTGTAAAATATAAAATGGCAAAAAACTTCGAAAACCTAATTATTTCAGTGAAACAATGTACTTTCACAAATAAAATTTAACCTCGAACACATTCTGATTTTTACCCCGTTCCACAATTAAACATATTGGTTTAATCTTTAAAATTATATATACTTATCCATTGAAAGGCCTGGTGTAAAAAGGGTGTTAAATAACACTTTTGTCAAAAATGACTTAAAAGTATTTTTAAATGAATTAGGTGCACTTCTACCTTCCTAACGCATAATTTTGAGCAAAACAACAGTATGTGGAACAATACTAGTGCAAGAAATGTGAAGTGGCCCATAGACAGCAAGGCAAGTTCAGATTTTTATACGCCTTATTTCGAAATTGTAAAAATACTTAACACCCTTTTACACCGGATCCTTCAATTATTTGAAAAGAAAAAACGCTAACACCGTCGAGTCACTAATTAAATGTCACTTATATGTTACTTACATGTTACTTTTAAAATAATGCAAACTATAAAAATCATCATAGTCGACAAACATAAGATTCATTCACTTATGCACCATATCAAAGAATCGCATAATATCGAAAGTTATTCTCGCATATAACGATTAGCTGGGAAAATTTCTTTTGTCATATCATTGCATATTCATTTTAGTTTTTTTGTTACTGTAAGGTACATTGGAACCAAGAAAAAAAACGAATATAGTATTACAATGATGAAAAACAAAGAAAACGTCATGAAATGAATAAAAACAAAATAAATAAAATACAATACAAAAACAGATGAAACAATGACCTGAAAACATAGTGATAATGGGAACTAGCCTAAATCGAGGGTTTTCTAAAAAAGAAAAAAAAAAGGAGAGGATGATTTTTTTCGTTATAAACGAGGGTGAGGGGGTAAGAGTAGGAAAAGAGTGGTGGTATGCGTTTCTTCAAAGATGGAGGGGGAGGGTGTAGGGTGTCGGTATCAGCACTGGTCCACACACACACAGGCGGTCTCACAAAGCTGCGCCAAGGAGACGAGTCCGTATCGGTGACTCTGCCGTTCGCCGATAACCTGTGTACGCTTGCTACCTCAGTTCGGCTTTTCAAAAACCCGCTTCAATTTTTCCACTCTCACTCAATCCGATTAAAAAGCTCTCTCTACTCCAACTCTACTCTCTACTCTCACAGAGGTCGGGTGACTAGGCCAATATTTACCCAATTAAACGAACGGCACATTGTCGATCCATCTAAGGAAATACGCCTTGACACCCCCGCTGTCCCATCTCGTCTCTTCACCTGCCCCTCCCTTCTTTCCCTTATTTTTCTCCCCTAGCCTACTTTCTTCTCTTTCTATTCGCTGTCCTCCTCTTTTTCCTTCTTTCTTCCTTTCTTTCTTTCCCATCCCCCCTCTTTTATTTTTTTTTTCTTACTCGTCGTCGCTTTTCTCAACTCTCCTTTTTATTCTTTTCCTTCCTCTTCATCTTTTCATTCGACAAATGACAATTCCATTTCACTGGACGTACGTTTTATACGATAGCACTGTTTGAATGATGAGTTACTATATCACTATTCTTCCCAACAAAATTGTTCTCGAAATTCAATCAACGTTATGCAGGATGGGTCAACATGCGTATACAATGTTCTAAATCTACGATTAATTTAATAACGCAATCGATACATAATTAAAAATTCAATAATATTTCGCGATTCGATAATTAACTCGTTTATTATTTTTATTGATACTCTACCCCACAACCGAAGCCAAATTAGGTAAGTGGGGTTTTACAAAGCAGGAGGAAACGGGAGATCTCCGAGAAAATCAGCGATCGTGGTGTTAGACCCCCAACTAAATTCACATGGAACCAGTGGGATTTGATCCCGAAACTTCTGGCACCAGAGGTGAAGCCTTTCGGCAAGATCACCACGACCTCCAAGATAATATTTTACGAGATAATACGAGATTTGTTTTAAAAAATAATATAATTTATTAAGTTTTTTTTACCATGTACGCACCGAAAAGTGAGACTAAAATCAAAGTCCAATCCCCAAAAAAAGAGTAAAGAGTGTATTGGGAATTTTGTACAGGATTAAATTGAATAACATTAGTCTTAATGATATTCAATCTCATAAATCTTTGTTCATGCCATCATTAAGTTTACAGATGTCCTCTTTAATAAAGACTTGCGCAATATGTGCCTCGTACCGACGACAACTGGCAAACAAAATAGTGTTGTCAACATATGTTAAAACGTGACAATTAAGAGGAACATCGAAGAAGGCAACAATGGCATACAGCGAAGACGCCAGGCATGAACCCTGTATGACACCATTTTTTGAAGACACTCACGACTCTACGTCGTCCATTATCTGGAAAAACCGATGTTGAAGGTAACTCGCATGCAAAATGACCCACCTATCAAACAAACTAGGCCGTAACAATGTACCAATGAGTAATGATGAAGTAGCGTAGTACAGTGTCAAATGCTTTTCGAACATCGATAGAAGCAAGAACGCAAGCACTTCCACTAGTCTTACAGGAAATAATTACTTTCTATACGTTTAACATTATAAGATGAATCAAAAAACCCAGTTGGTATTAAAATTAAAACATTAAAATTAAGACATTAAAATTCGGACAGTTTTAAAGCCAATTCCCTGCGAAAGAAAGATTAAGTTGAAAAACAGTCGAAACTTTCAATGTTGATACTTTACGAAGTTACAGTACGGATAATGAATAACACTCTATAACTATTTCAAAAAATTAAAAGAAAAACCAGTGAGTACATATCACGTGAACTGATCGACTATAACTGAAGTTTATTATACGCTCGTACATATTGATATTTCAAACTTCGGTGGGTTATCAGAATTTATTTTATCTATTTATTTATTTTATTAACTTCGTCCTATGGGGACATAAAATAAGCAAACAACAAAACACAGTTATTCATAAAAAAATAAGTACTAACATAGTAAGTTTACAAACATCGTAGTAAAAAACACGAGAGGACATGTTATATCAGTAACAACAAAAAAAAGACAAGAAAATTTCAATTACGAGCAAGGTTGGATAAATCACAAGTCTGACAATTTAAGTAAATAAATACAACTATTTACAATATGTCATAACAAAAAATAAAGGTATGTAAGAGCTGCCATAATGTAGGTAGAATCGCCGAACTTTATTTACACCATGGCAAAACATGTGAGAACAACAACGTGCAACTCATTCAAGTATGTAGTGAATAATCAAATAATGAAATTCATAGAACTCTTTTAATGTCATTTATGGAGGTTTAAAACGATCAACTTTGTTCAGTAGATTACAATAACGTTAATACCCGCCTATCGATGTACAGTACAGGATTTAAAGTAACAGCTTCACTGCATGACTTATAAGCTTATTATGAAGCCCGGCTCTACAATTGAAAAGTTTATTCCCTTTATTTAATTTATCTAAGCTATTTTATAATTTGCCTATATTTTATATATAATAGTATATACTATATTATATATACTATATATTAAAGCAAAAAAAAATTTCATATGCAAAATTACACACGTTCGTGTTTTAGAGAATATATGCTATACTGTATGTGAACCATTTACTAAACTCATAAAATAAAATAACGCATAAAACTAAAAACTAAAATAATAATTAAAACAAAATAAAAATCGTTTCCCCGTTTAAAGCGAAAATTCATTTTAAGCGAATCTTTTAACCGCGTAAAACCGAGGTTACCTGTATCGATAAATGATGTCATCCAGGTATTAAGGTAAGTTCCCTTTGACAATCTTTGCACAACTCGACTATGGTAGAAAGCAAATGTCCAAATAAGAAGAAAAAAAAAGAAAACGAGAAAGAGAGAGAAAGAAAAAGTCCAATTTTGTAAAAGACGAACAGAAGGACCCTGGGGGGTGAGTATGGTGTACAGAGTAGGCTACGTGCAGCTGATAAACGTATCGGAGGTCTAGTCGACCCGGGGCGCATAACACGCAGCTTGATGGCTGATAATCATAGGAAACATTAAGAACCCGTGTCGACCGCGTGGGGAATCCCCGAGCTCGGCCCCAGCGTGTGTTTTACGAGTGGCCGCGCCTCTATAAATTCTGCTTCCATTTATCGACGGAGCTCCGAGGACCGAGATAAACCTAATATCGTGCTCACTGTTCCCTCCCCGACCAACTTGTTCTCCTCCTCCTTTTTCCTCCCCTTTCCAACAGTGTTGACAACGTAGAATGAGAATCGAGCCCAGGGTCAAATTCGCTGCCAAATGGGAACCCGAAAAGGTAAGACCCCTTTCCCCTTCTGCTCGTAAGGTCGATGAGCTCTACCCAACTGAGTAATATGCTGGACAACCAATGATAGCTAAAGTGTATTGTGGTATACTGTGTATCTACAGTTGAATGTTGCAGTTTAACTTATAGTAATAGAATTACGGTGCATATGCAAAAAACAAACAAACAGGCATAACAATAAGTGATACCAAGTATTCGGATTTAAGAGACAACCTGAATAAATAGGCGTCACTGAGTCAACATTTGAGTAAATGTCTAAATTTATTTCGTTATTAATCGAATAAATTAAAAATACTTTGTGACATGTGTAATACTTCGAATAATCTTCTTGTTAAGTTTCTAGAAACGTTAGCTACATATGAAAACAAGTAATAGATAAAACTTCGTTCTTGGACAGTCTTTTAACGAGGCGTGGTACTGTTCTTTTGTTGGCGAACCAAATCTTACATTTACACAAACACGTGAAACATATTTTTGTTGATTTGTGTTAAGTGTTTATTCACACACATGTGGATTCACAACAATAAGTGCTTGCCCAGATAAACTATATGTAGTTAACTACAGTATATTATATAGCGAGTGGTTAACACTTGCAACGGTTACTCAAATGAACTACATGTGGTACATATGTATTTAAATATATATGCTTCTATTTATAACAATGGTGTAATTTGGCTATGAACAAGTAATAGTTAAAAAAAATCTCTTTTTGTTAAAGCCTCTTTTTACAACATCATCATCCCTGAATCAGAAACAAATTATATTTTTTGTTGAAATATGTTAAGTGTTTATTTGGATAGATCAATTTCATTTTTATACTTCCAACGAAGAATGATTGCTCACATAAACTGTAGCTAGTAAACTATACATAACATAAGCGATATTTATCTTTGTGTACAACAATGTGTGGTGGCTTAAAATGTAAACAAAGATAAATGCATGTATAGTTTACTACCTATAGTTCATGTGAGCAACCATTCATTGTTGTTAGTATAAAACCGATTCATCCAAATAAGCATTTGACAAATTTCATCCAAAAATATTCCAAATACAGGTATATGAACCTGTTCTAAGTGTCGTATGGTAAGTATTCTGTCCAAGTTTTGAAAAGAATTTTAAATTTGGCGCTCCAAGCCAGACGGCGGTGGTGACATCAGAAGCGTGAAAATGGCGTCTTTCATAGAGAAAACACAAAATGCAAAACAGAATTTGGGCACAGAAACAAATGTTTCTAGAAGCTGGCGCAGTGGCCAAGAACAAAATCATATGCCTGTAGATTAATATATTATCGTATGATCAAATTAGGACATTTCAAATAAGACATATTGTACTAGTTGAATTGCTTCCCAGCATTAGTTTGTTACTTCACTAAACGTTAAGCCGGCATTACTTTTTCCATAGATATAATATTTTCGCCTATTAGTGATAAATATATCTTTTACTATACTGTAGATACATAGTAATGATGATTACTGTACTATAAAATACGATACACTTGATTAACCAATGTGACTTTTAAAACGCCAAGACAGTACAAGTGAATGTGCAAAAAAAAAAAAAAACAAGAAAAGTTATGACATTTAATTAAGTTTTTATTAACTTCCCAGTAATCCTTTATTCACCTAAACACGGTTTTGGTTATTTTAATACTTTCCAGAAACCTAACATGGATGATGAGGGATTACTGTAAGCTAATGTATAAAAAAAAATAGTTCGTATTGTATATTTCCGTTTTTATTCCAGAATACGATATCAAATGCATTGTAACGTTAAATTTTAAATATTACCAGACTTCCATAACACTAGCAGCACACGATCCAAAAGAAACGTTGCAGTACTTTATATAGAGATGTGAGGGAGAGATGCCTTACCCCACCCTAACGTTATATAGTAGTTACAAGCGTCGGAATCCCCATTGCACACCCTCTAGTTGCCACATGTGGCGCTGTTCGCACGCTCGTCCTTTCCACTAATCGACGTGATTTTAAGCCTAACGCCAGTCCTACTCGACGACAAATTTCGCTTGCGGCTTAACGCTTTAGGCTTATGTTCTCTGTGCCACTTGGCTGGAGAAAGAGCGAAACCGAGTGCACACACACAAGCTCTCTCTCTCTCACACACACATACACACAACTACCAGTACCCATCGCTGTTTTCTTCGCAACAAATTCATGATCCCCTCACTAACACCAACACCCACGCCATCCACCTTAAGAAGCAAAACCGTAAACGTTCTCCATTAATCTTTGCTGTTGCATACATGCACCCTAATATAGAAATAAAAGTTCAGCCTACGAATAACCAAGTGGTGTAGTAGAAAACGTGTGCATAAAGCCACCGCAACCTTTTAATGCTTACTAAAAACCTGCCTATAAGACCACTTCGCTATAAGCTTAGTTGATACGCTATAAAAAGCTTCACGAGAACTTTCATCGTCTTATTGGCTTTACTTTTCCTGTGTGATTTTGTTTCAAGCTAACGAGAGAAAAAAAAAACACATAACAAAGAAAACATGTTTGTTTAGGTTTGAATTCGTGTTTAAATTAGAATCAGTGGCAGTTAAACGGTAGCGAAATCTGCGAGTAAACAGCTCATTGGAATAAAGACCGAAAGAAAGTAACAGGGGTGAAAAAAAAATCAATTACCTCCCATTTACTCCAACTTTGTCCCTGTACTTATAGAAGAGGTTATTCGATTAGCATAATCCAGGAAAATAGTCAGTGAAAGCAACAGCCACGGAAGAAGAGCGAGAACATTGGCCATTTAGCGAAGGGATTAAATGGACCAAGTTAAATTACTCCGATTAGCCAAACAAACGAAAACACTGCCATTGCAGCATCGTGAGCAATTCGATTCATTTCCTTTCCACCACTTGGTTTAAAAATAAACGTGTAATTTTACATTCTTTTTGTTTGTATAGCATCATATTTTGTTTATTATTCCATCTTGACGGTGTTTTTAAGTTTTTATGCTATTTAGTTAAAAATGATGAGTTAAATAGAATACAGTAATTTTGACGACTGACAAACCTCAGAGCCGTATCTTGTCACTTCGATGATTCGGAATTTTCAGTTTTTTATATTAGCTTCTCTTGTGAGAGAGTGACTTTGCGAGTGAGCTGGGAATTGAACGTATACTGCCATCTATAGTCGTTTATGAGAATATACAGTATAGTCCAATGTACCAAAAAACGCATAAAACGAGAACCACATAAGTCGTTCGCATTAATCAAAAACCGTATATCTATGTAAATAATCGAAAATTGCTGAAATCGAAAATGAAATAACCAAAAATTGATTATTGAATTACTCAAAGACTGCATGAGTAAACAGACCACATTAGTATGCCAACTTTTATATAGCAATTTTGTAGTTTAAGGTTACCCTCTTATTAATTGTATTCATTAGTAAGAAAAACAATGTCACTTTGTATATGTGTCACCAATATCTTGTATTGTTTTGTCCCTTGTGGACGCGAAATTAAACAATAAACAATAAAAAAATTGCCTTTTAAATGCCTTTGTAAATGCCTTTATACATAAAATTTCCACACATAATTCAAAATCCTACTTAAAACGGTACCAGTCAACAACCTCAAATCCAGAAACATTGATAATCCGAAAAGAATTTTGGTCACAGTGTCGTTAGTATTTTGTTGTGTTTATTATTGTATGACATGCCACTAGGGAAATGTTCAAAAATTGTTTATAATATTTTTTATATTATTTATTTTTTCCTTTATTACGCATCTTATCACTTACACAAAGTTTTTTGTTGTTTTTTAAATATTTTTTTTAATCTTTAAATGCGGAACACCGACATTTTTTTAAAAACACGAACCGTCCGATTTGATTTTATTTTTCACGCACGAATAAAAATCGACGGATCCTTATTGTGCTTTAGTGTATCGAGTATCACTGCTTATGCTGTTAATTAAAAACCAATATCGCAAACGCTATATGCCAGTATATAAAGAGTATATTTAAAAAGGATTTTTAATGTACTTGTTTTTTTTTTGTTTAACAAAAACACCAAAAAAATCACTTAGGCTATCCGCAGTTCTCAATGACTTAAAGTTGTCAACCTATATTATATCCACTTTAAACTTATTTTTTTAACTACTGGGTTTATCATCTTACAAAAAAGTTGAGATTGTGTATGGAGTTTTTCCGAGACGTTGAAGAGAAAATTCCACGAAAAAGAGGGTGCCTTTCTGATGAGTTCTTTTGTCGTTTTACGTTAGTAGTAATAGGTAGGTCGTGGCTGGCGAAAAGCTATAGAAAAGACGAGCAGTAGCTAACGAGTTAAGCCGTTGAAGCTTGTTGCCTATAATGAGCGGGAATCGGGCAAATTAAGCCAGCGTGCACCAGTAGCTGTAATAGATCCCATTACCGTGAGCTTAATACTTGTGTTTTACGATTCAATTAGACTTTCATTACCATTCACTTAGGGGTTGCCTTCATAATTTACTCACCCCCATCCGAAACCATTCGCCTTCAACTCGTTCCCTGTAGTACTAGTATAACCCGAGCCGAGTTTCCCTACAACGTAATAGTACTAGTAGTAATGTGCCTTCGCGACAGCGCCACCTTTTGTCACGTCGCAAATTTTCAGACCCCCTAATCACGTTCGAAATAACCTTTTGTCTCTTTCCCCCCCTACTTGTTCCCTATTATGCAAATTGAAGACAATTTCGATAGAAGAAAAGCGGCTGTGAATTTGGTGTCTCGAATCTTAGGAAATGGTTCACATTTTTCTATATCGACACAGACACTCTCAACCTAGGCCTACTATTTTCGAGTAAGCACATATTTTAGTTACTATAATATTTTTCAGTAAACGTAATCTTTAAAAAAATAATATATATTATCTTATGAATTTAATGAAAGCTATATAATACAGCTCTAAAGTAGTCATATGATATCTACCATAGTATTTTGCTAGGTTGATAGTTGTCGAAATCCGGTTGTTGCAATTTGAGTTCCACCGAACTATGCTTCTGGAATACCGTCGAAAATTGCTTTTATAAATAAGTTTCTGACAAAATGGTTATTAATTAACAGTGTCGCGTTAAGACTCCGCTGTGATATATAAGTGATATATGATAATCTCCAATGCACTCATTTAAAAAAAAAAAAAACTGGTAAAATCCCATATTCTCTTTAGTAATGAGTTTTGAAGAAGAATTGTATAGATTGTAATCAGATTTTGTCTCTCTCAGGGGCGAAGTTTAAATAATAAAAAAAAAAATTACGTTTTACGAAAACTTCACATGAAATCGAAAACCGCATGAAACAAAACAGAACAGTAGAAGTTAGCAGTTGTAGGAGTTGTAGTTCAGTTACTTGGGCTACCGTACATAACCACATTATAGCGAATTTTCTCACAGCAAACAAATATCAAGCAGGAGTAATCTCGTCGTAAACAAACAAAATCGCATATACTGAACTCGCCTAACTAGGATCCTTTGTACTCAATGTGCTGTTATAAATGGCTTAGTATAAGATGATTGTGAAGATTGAGAAACTTTTATCGACAAAACTTGTACATATTGTAAAACAAATCTGGAATTTTTTCAGCTGTATGGTCCTTGACCGTTCAATAAATAAATAAAATAAACTATTGGATAAATGCAAAATTTGTTGCCGTTTTACAAGTATAAAAGAATTGCAAGAACGGCAACAACTTTCGCACATCCACCATTTGTATATTAAAAAAACAAATTATTAATTAGTTAACGATAAATAAAATTCTCGTTGAAAACATAGATTACACATATAATCAGTACAAGTGATGAAAGTAAAGCCATAGGTTGCACGTAACGGGGTTCGAAAACATGTTGCATCGCGTTTACCATTTCTTAAGTCCTTTTTCTTTTGAAGTAAAAAAAAAATAAACGACAAACAAAAGGGGGATTTTTCGCGCTTTTCCTTTTGTGTGAAAGTGCAATCCACGAACGCGTGTAGCGAGTGTTGCAACGACTACTAGACCAACAGCGGCCATATTTCAACGTCTTGGGGTCGTAACGGTAGAATCCTCGTGCAACAACAACAGCAGCAGCGGAACCCGACTGGATAGTGGTTAAAACACCTTTTGTCCATCGCGTAACTCAAAAGACCCCCGGTCCCGACACCCCCCTTTAGACTTGCCGTAGGGT
>JAQIWH010007558.1:0-11281 GCA_034695005.1 Cryptops parisi | reverse complement strand
GTTCTAAGGAGGTATCTCTACTAGCATATCACTCTGTTAGACGGTGTACTAGCTACAGGGAGGTACCTTACTACTGAGAACAATATCCTCACGTGCTATAGCATGGGTTTTATCTGTATATGGAGTGAGTTATTCTCCATCACACACTACATTGTTGTAATTTAAATGTACACTCGTGTTGTTATGGTGCGTTCGGAATAGATAAACAAACAAATCTGGGTAATAATACCGTAATAATGACGGGTCGTGAAGTTTTCCGTCAATAATGGTGGAACAAATTTCAGAAAAATTCTGATGCACTCTGATATGAGATTCCTTTTCATACTCATATTTGGTTACATTGTTATGGTGAACGAAACCCCGTAGCTCACAGGGTTGAGCATAACGTGAATTCAAACAAAAACGTTCCAGAGAGACGGACACAAATGAGTAATTATATATAGTAACACCGGAAGCAGTGTCGTTAAAACATCAACAATTCACTTAACACTTTACAAACATTATCAAGAGTTCAAGACTTTCTGTTAATATTTTTTTTTGTATTCCCAGTGCTTCACAATTGCAAGTTTTAATTCTTTGATACCTGTTTCTGTTTCCTGGCTGTTTGGCATTTGGATAAAAATTGAAATTAGAAATATATTTCAAACACTGATAAATTATTGTAAACGTGTGGTTTTTTTTAACTCAAAAAAACGTTTGTGGTTTTAGTTAATTATACAGTATAGTTTACTTCAATTTCAGCTAGTCGAGAGTCTTTGGCTCTAGTAGGCTATTAATATGTTATTGATTGTTATCATCACATTATTGAATAGTCCGTCAAAAATGACGGGAAAGTATTTGGTTTTAACACACTTCATCGTTCATTATTTAAAAATTCAATAACCTGCAAAACAAACGGTAGAGGCTACGTGATATGAGTATTCATTCATGTTGTTAGTGAAACAGAGATAGAAGTAATGCAATTTCCATGTGCTTCACGGTCTATGAAAAACAACTCGTGTCCCAAATGTGTAGGTGCACCCATTTGGAGTACGAACTGAGCGCCCACCAAAATTCAGTTTCCTAGGTCTTCTTGTTTTCGCGCTTACAGAATCCCTCGATCGCATGAAAATTACTTATGTCATACCCTTTGAGGATACTTTCGTGTCGCAAATGTGTAGGGTGCACCCCTGGAGTACGAACTAACCACCCACCAAAATTCAACTTCTTAGGCCTTCTGGAATTCCTCACCAGGGCACGGCTATTATATAGTAGGATTGAAGTTGATTTACGAAAATTTTTGTTGCAAACGTGCTTTTCTTTTTTAATAACTCTTCAAAATATTTTTTGTAACAATTAAGTAACCTTATCATTATCAAAATGATCTGTTTTTTTTTTGTTTGTTTAGTTTTTTTTTACAATACGAGTTAAAAGTTGCAATTTATTTTATATATCCTTTTGTAAAGAACCTAGCAGAATCTAGATGTTTTGTAAATACTGACCTACATATCACACAAGGGTTTTTGAAGATCGCACTTGAGAAGTTCAACCTCTGGTTACTGTCTTAGCCAAGAACTTGGATTACTTCCTTTCTTGGTCGAATTTCCCCCTGGAAGTTTTCCTACAATCACAAGCTTGTTATGAAAAGACTAAAAAATAACTTTATTAAATTATTTAAAACAACAAAACAAACAAACAACAGCTTCGATGACAAAAGTCCAATAAGAATACACAATCACTTCTACTCACACAAAAGAAAACAAAAACAAAAAACAAAAACAAGCTAAGAATATAAACTGCTTTTCTTTAGTGAAATCTACCAACAACAAAATCGTCTTTAGCAATATGGTTATAGTCGCCCGCAACCATCACCTGACACTGATAAGTTCCATAATGTATGTGCGGATCCGGATCTCTGATGATGAGCCTAGAACTTCTTCCGTCAGACCGGACTGCAAAATGATAGGAATCATGCAAAATGTGACTTCCTTCTGCGATGGTAGTGAAAAGCACGTGCCCGTGAGGGTTTTTACCCGCCAATTTCACCCATCGTATGTACTACAAAAGAAACCAAAGTGAAACCAATAAGAGATGTGATCTAACGCATTATAGGGTACTACTTTTTAAGAGTGCTATCTAGGAAACTACTTAGGTCACTACTTAGAATAATACAAAAGTTCTACTAAGTGCTACTAGTACATCACTATATAAAGTGATACTATAGCGCACTGCTATATAAATATATAGGATACCTACTGGACAACATGGGGGTACGTACTTAGGATACTAGTAATACTCCAAGTACAAGTAGTAATCTACGTAGTCAGACTACGTAGCCTACAATCTACAAAACTGAAGATAAAAATAACGAGGTGAAAAATAAGCTCAACTATTTGTTTTCTCTGCAACTTTAGAACGAAATGTAATAAATTAACCATCTGAACGGTGAAAGAAGATATAATTCTTGAAATTGTTTTACATCATATACGAAAACTAATATCATCTGAATGACTATTCTCTTTTTGTTTGAAAAAAATGTGTACTTTCACAGAGTTTTTAATTTAATTTCAAGAGATTATGCATCTAAATCAGGATGGCCTTTATGGTTTGACAGGTTATTGGCATAAACTTTTACTTTGAAGCAGTTTAAAAAAAAAAAGTCTGAGGAGCAAACATTCCCAAGAATCGTGTTTTATTTCACCGTTTAGTTCATTTGTTACGTTTTGTTTTGTAGTTACAGAAAAAAAAATAATTAAAGTTATTTCGCGCCAACTTGTACAAAGGGTACTTCTAGATCTAGGGTACTACTTAGGTGTTACAAGGTGTTACTTGTACATTAGTTTGTTGACTTAGCCTACATTTCAATGTTATTAATGTTAAGGTTATTGGTGAAGAAATAGATAGACCACAGAACGAAAAATAAAATGAAATATAATGATAACGAACCTCTTTGTATACATTGAAATGCATAACATGAATTGACTTATGTGTACGATCGGCGGAACAATGATGAAACCATAAGTTCATTTCTCCTTCACCTTGATTTAAGCGTTAAGTGGGTTAGAAGGGACTACAACGTACAGACGCAATCAGCTGGAAACAAGGCAAATTCGTTGACAGTCGCGTTCAAGCGAAACAGTTAATGGTAATTATAACGGAAATAATAACACAGGTTATTGATTTCTGTAACAACAAACAGGTGACTTGTTTCTGCAAATATACGAAAATTACCGGTACCAAGAACTAGCTCCATTCAGTATCGAGCAAGGAATTTACTGTATCACTGAAAGATAGAATCAGTTAATCATTGAAGTAAGAGTTCACCTCCGATTCTAAGATATATCTGTGCTCATTACTAAGAGATCTATAGAACATTTTATTTTGAGCTTTCAATACAATCTTTTAGGATTTTGAAGCTATCGGGTCTTGACAAATTGAGGGAAAACGGCGTAAAGACACGCCATGAATCGTTTTAGACCAATTTAAAGCATAAAGGGCCTTGGGTTGCCTATAATATGCACTTTCGGACATTTTGGAGCAATTTTGTGTCTTTTTTTTTTAACCAACATGTTGTTCTACTTGTATACATCTCTGTGAGCGGTATATGACAAGCCTTTGGTCAAGAGTTGGCGCGCTCCGCAAAACCAATACGTACCTCTATAGAACGATTATCGGTTACCTATACAGTAGTGTGTTTACAACTCACCGGCAAATAGTCTCCATAGACAGAACACTTCAATTCGATGAAATCCGCGCTGACGTGCACTTTGGCATGCGGGTTGTAGACCGGAGCCAATGCTCCATCGGTAGGCAATGGTGGCATAGGTGGGGGGTGGTAATGATGTTTTTCGTACACGACGTGTTCATCTTCGTTCGAATGATGGTAATTGTTGCCTTCGTGGTGACTGCTGAAGGAACCGTAAGGAATTTCATGGGGATAGTAGGGTTTGTGAGTGTACGGTGACCCTACGTAGGAGCCATAACTGGAGTGGTATGGCGATCCTGGGTATGGAGGTGGCATTTCTCCATAGAAAGGTGGTGCAAATCGGGAACTAGCAGCAAAAGTAAACAAATCAAATATGTTTGTTTTAAAAAGAACACATTTTTAATGTTTAACTTAAAGTAGGCTCATATCGTAACCATCTATTTAAAAATAATATAACAGCCACAGGGATTCTCAGTCCTGGCAAACAATAGGCATAGGAAACTAAAACTTGGTAGACAATTAGATGACACCCAACAGAGAGCACCAGCCTATTGGTGACCAAAAATTGTCACCAGGGAACGTACGATAAATTATATAAGTGAGAATTTATTGTTAGTTGTTGTGTATGGTTCATTTTTGAAGAGAAACCATAAGAGCTGAAAGTTGGAAGGGTGGTAGATTGTACACTGAAAGGGGCATGAAATATTTGGTGACCGGACAGTGTCATGGGGGTGAGGTGCACCAAACCTGAGAAGTCAGAGGAAAAAACCGCGCTGCTTTTATCAGTGAGTAATTTATAAATTTAAACAATGATTGCAACAATGAATGAATGAACGTTGTTTTTGAACTTAACCTAAAATTCGCGCTGCCACTTTCTCTGTAATGTTGTGTCAAGGGTGTGCAATTAATTTTCAAACAGCACATGGTGTTTAAATTTAAAATGCAAGCCCATGCTATTCAAGTACAGCAATTTACAACAAAGATTCAATGTTGTTTATTAAAGTTGTAATGGTGATTTTTACACCCTCTGTATATTATAATTTGTATGTCATACAGTAACACTTTATTAATCGGAACACACGTATTCTTTTATTGAGGTAATGTTAATTTTACTGTGTTTATTAATAAAACATTAGACGTTATCCAGAGCGTTTAAAATAGTTGACATGCTACTCTTATGCAAATATTCTGGGGTTTTAGTTTTCATTCTGTAACATTTTCATTTCAAAGTTACTAAAGTGGAATCTCTACTTATTTATGTATTTAATTATTTTTGTTATTTGATCGTGTGATGTTGAATAATTGATATTTGGAAGAGATTGAGTGTAAGAAAAATATTAATGCGAAGTATGCAGAGCAGCAATTCTTAATCTGAGGGTTATTAATTGCCCTGTTCACCGTTTCACAAGTTTAACTATGATCAAAACAAAATGACATTTTAATAGATCGAGGTCACTCATTTCAGGTGTTTGTCGGTCCAGTTAATAGAGTGGTCAAGTGACACTTGGTAGTGGTGTCATAATGGACTTAACCCCTGTTTGTAGTACTATACATTTTTTGGTGAAACGATAGACACCGTGACACAACAAGTCAATTGTAAAACTAGAAAAAAGTTGCCTAAATTAGTACTTTAATTAGTTCATAAACATAATAATCACTAAAAAATTGAAGTGCCTGGTGTAAAAGGGTGTTAAGTAACATTTTTGACAAAAACGACCTAGAAGGTTTTTGAATGTTTTAGGTGCAATTCTACTTTCCAAACACATAATTTTGAGCAAAGCAACAATATGTGCACATATGTGCAAACGCGTTTTTCTTGAAATTTGTAAATTGTCACTTAACACCGTTTTACACCAGGCCCTTCAATTGTTTTCATATACTGTATTGACATACGGTGATAAATGTTTCAAGGTTTTTAGTAACGTTTTCATAATTCTACAAAAGAACAATATACAGGTTTGCTGTACTTTTTTATCGACTCTTCAAAACAAGCAATTTGCACTGAATTCGCTATATTTTGGAGCAAATAGCTTGTAAACTTGCGTTTACTACTGAGAGCAGCACGTTTTCAACCAAACTCTTCAAAAGATTTGCAATGTATTCGCTGTTTTGTTTCTTTGTGTTTTGAATCGTAGAAACAACTGAAGATGAGGTTTTAAAAGCCTCGAAACGTGTTTCAAATGGCTGTTTTGTGGCTTTATGATTGTTTAGTGTGAAAAATTTAGTAATTTCAGCAATGCAAAACGAAATTATATTTTAGAAGGCCTTTTTATTTATGGGAAATGCCATTGGTGACTAATATAACATTTGGATTATGGATAGTTATTTTTTGCTAATGTTTAATAATTTAAGAGCAATGTTTCCCTCATCAAACATGTATTCTATCTTTAAAAAATTAACCATTCTCAAGTAAAATTAATATGAATTTTTAATTTTTGTAAATTCAAATGGAAGTCATGTAACCTCTGAATGCAATTTGCAACCTTTTTTTGCAACTTCTGAATATAAAACATTCAGAAGTGTTTTATATATTCTAATGTTTTCTATGTTTTATTGATCAAGTTCTAATGTTTACACGTTTTTCAAGTATTTTTCTGTAATTAAAAACATTTGTATTATATTTACGTTTACCTATGCATGAATGTGATATTAGTACTTTACGACCAATCATTCAAGATCATATGAAACTTCAATTTTTTTTTAATTAAGTTTTAAAATGTGACTAACGTAATGTGACTAAACATGACCTGTAAAATACTTGTAGGCTAACTAAACAAGCCAAATCTTGTTTAGACAATAGTCTTCCCATTAAAATGACATTATTTAAATTACTATGAAAGTGACAACTCTATAGTGTTTACATACTAATTGATAATAATTGTCATTTACTATATAACAACATCAAATTTGTTTACTTTGAAAAAAAAAGAAGACTTTTTGAGTAAAATTTCCATGGCATTGCCCTTATTTGCAGATTGTTTTGCGAATGTCGGGATAACAATTGCACTGGCGTGTTGAGCGTGATGCAGTGATGATGCTGTATGTGCAGTGTAAACGATTTTAAACGACTTGAAAGTTTTCGTCAAAAATAATGGTATCCTCAACATGTATTTTAGAATTTTTTTTTTAAATAATAAATTTTTATCATAGAGCCTAAAAAAATTTTTTTTTTTTAATTTAAAAAACAACGTGAACCTGACTTTGAATTACAAAAAAAAATGTCTTTTCAAATGGGCCGTATGAAGCCAGGGAACTAAACATTTTTCATATTATGAGGAGATTGAAAAAATAGAATCAAATTCCTATGCTCGGTCATAGGATATTTTTGCCTTACGTGACTTTTACGTGAACAACTTACGTTAGTTCTCATTGTCAGTAAAATCTAGAGTGGGTGTATATTATGTTAGAACTAAACACGAAATTTTGTACTCTGTAGTTAGTTCTCTTTGGCTTCAGACGGCTCAAATAACCTTTTATGTAAGTTGACATTAACGTTGAAATCTGTCTGTTTCAAATAATTTTAACTGACTTTCCTACGTCCTAGAGTGCTGACATTTAACTTAATTTCGCGAGGCATTTGTTTCTGTTGAACTTTGATGAATCAATGTTGTGTCGTTCTTTTTCCGAGTTATGGACAATACTATAAAATCAAATTTTAAACATTGTTTTGATCCAATAAAATAATTCAGTTTCTGATAAAATAATAGAAAATTTTGGTACTTGTGTTTTAACGAGCAGTTACCGCTGAGGGCGTCAACTGATGGACACCAATATATTTTTGTTTGTCACTAACAACTTTTGTTTTAACTAACTTAAACTAGTGTCTGTGGGTATAGAACTATAGATACCAGTTTGAGATAGTCAAAATTAATTTATCATTTATCGTCGTTATTTGGAAAAGTTACTTGATTTTAAGTTGAAAGTTTGTTAAAATGAACGTATTTTTTTAATACGTTTCAAAGTGATCATACATGAATTAGAGAATTACCTATGGGTCCTGACTTAAGGGACAACCTGTATTTTACTTGGTTTGTTTTACCTTCCTGAATTTCCTCCATCTTTTTCTGCAGCGTTGACGACTTTTCCTTGCTGTGAAGAATTCGTCGGATGGTAACCCTCTATTGGCCACGTCCATTTGGAACCCAAAGACGAAGCGGATGGCGAAACGAATGGTTTCGAAACGAAAGGTGTTCCCAGTTTTTGCAGACCCGACGTCCATCCCAAAAGGGAAGTCAATAAAGATGGAGATTCTCTACCACGTGATTGTTTGTTGAAATCGTTGCCTTTTTTCGGCGGAAACATGGACGTCAAGTTTTGGCGTATTGCCGTCAGATTGGCCCAAAGGGTTTTGTTGTAATTCGTTTTGCTGTTCAAGTTGTTCCAAAGGGTCTTGTTGGTACTCAAATTATTCCACAGTGTCTTATTGGTGCTCAGGGTCGACCACAAAGTTTTGTTGTCACCGTTTGCCTTCGGTGTAGTTTTAAACGACGACGTAGGAGTTTTGATGGTCGTGGTAGAACTTGTAGTAGAAGTTAGCGCCGAATGGCCGTAGTAATTCCCATTGTTCCAAACTTTGTTATTGTTGTTTAAATAGTTGTTGATGTTGTTGGAACGTACGTACTCGGATCCATATGGAATAGTCCACCCATTTTTGGTACTGGATACGACCGGCTTATCCGGGTGAACGGTGACGTTCAACGCAACCAGACCTTTGACCGGAAGATCGGTTTTGGCTACAGAAGCATTATTGGTAGGAATGCTTCCAGAAAGCAATCCTGCAGCTCCTGTAACACTGAGTGCCAAAACCGCCAATCCAAACACAGGCATGATCCAGCACACCACACGTCTTACACCACGCATGTTAGAGCGGTCGGACGCTGGATGGTCGCTGAGATCCCTGTCTTGCGTGTCGGACACTGTGACAGTTGACTCAAATAACAACAAAAATGATCAGATTTTCTAAATTAAGCTCCTAAGATAAAACAAACCAAAAGCTCCGCTTCTTGGTTCGATCTATCGGGAATATCCGAATCATCAAAGTTCACGTGGATGGTCTTGAGGAGTGTTGAAGAGGTTTCTCAGTCTTCACACGTGCAATGTCCAGAGAGTGTCGATCATTAGTGAGATTTTGAAATTGCAATGTCCGAATGTGGAATGGAATGAGAGCTCATGCGAGGGGTTAAGTCGACTTAATGGGTGTGTGCGAAGTTTGATGGTTGGTTCGTTAGGTTTTTGAAGAAGCATTTCGGTGTTACAGTAACCTGAATTGCACGCTCTGAAATGATAAAAGGAAGCAACTAGCACATGGCGTCAATAGCCCGCCTACCGAATTCCACCCACTGCTTGTTTTGTGTTGTTATTATTATATGGATATCTTAATGTGACACTGCTCTTAATTTATCGTCTGAATCACTTTTTTATTCTTCTTTCTTTTGCATTAACTGCCAACAGAACAATACGTGGTTTCCATTGAAAGAGAAGTTCTCAATTCTTCAATGCGTGTATGTACGAAGAGATGGTATCTTTCACTATGTGCAAAATGAAAGTCCATCGACCTTGTTGTCCTTGTTCATTAAAGCGGAACCCCCCTTTTCGTAGTTTTTGTGATATTTTTTTGTCAAGTAAGAGTAAATCGAGATAAAGATCGAAAATGACATTTTTTGTTGTTGTAGTTTTTCTAAGAACTGACGATTGTTTTTTGTTTCTTTTTATTTCGTTACCCTTGGTGTATTTTTGTGAGTTACCCTGTACATTGACATTTATAAAAACTCGTAACCAAGTGCAGGACACTGCTGTTGAAGTTTGAAACGGACAAAAGCCACGGTATAGGCTTTTGCAGATTTTATAATAAAGGGTTAAAAATTGGATTTATATAGATTATATATGAATATACATAAACTATTGTATAAAATTATGAAAATTAATGAAACTTCCACCTAAAATACATTAATTGTAATACGATATCAACACTGTATAGTTAACATTATATGGAAATGTAAAAAAAAAAAAGACCAAATTTTGGACATTTTAGAGCATAATTTTGGACGTTTCTGCCTCAAAGCACTGATGCGAAAAGTTCCTAAAATTCTTAATCGGTACCGGTAAAGTAATTTCGAACAATAGACTGTTAAATATTCATAAACCCATGTATTTCCTTCCGTACATTTAGGTGTACTTTCCGTTATTTGTTATGAATCTCTTCCTCGACTTACGAAAGTGATGAGTTGCGATTTCCGGAGTTCAAGACCAAACTGACGAGGAAATCTCATAGTAAAGAAATTCAATCCGTTTTCGACTTTTCGGTTTTCCAGATTGAAACGCATGAGCGGTGTTTTGTTTTTTTTCTTCCTTTTGGCTCTTCTGAAAATTATAGTAAGTTAAGACGAATTCGTAGAGAATTTCTTTCTTTACATTGTGATTGTGCCCAGAGTCTTTGAGAGAATTTTTTTCAAAAAGTACAAAGTTTCTTTTGTCTACTTTTTTTGTAGTTCACTTTTTTACTACTAGTTAATACTTTGGTTCTAAGACCGAGCGGACCCCTTTTTGGACCATGGAACTGGGTACAATGTACAGATTAGGTTAGGTTAGGCGTTAGGTAACCCTTCTGTAGTCTGCACCTCTTCTCGTATAGCATATTTGATGTATATTGAAATGTATATTTGAATTTGTTGATTATAGTCAAGATATTTTCACCTATGGATAGATGGCTTCAAAAATGTATATTTGAATTTGTCAATTATGTTGATTATAGTCAGGACATTTTTTTTTACCTATTCATCCTTACAGTGATTTAAGATGGACCATCCATACCCAAAGGTCAACTAATTAAACTGCTAATTAAAACAATTCTGAATCTGAAGATTCACGTGTTAATGCTACTTATGTTTCAAACCAATCGTTCAAACTATGGAAACAACCTTTAAATGTCATTAAAATGGGCTACATATTTGGAGATATTACTTTTTTGAATATTAGAACATGATAGGCTGGTGCTCCTTATTCAAAATAAATTCGATTTATGCGGTTTAAAACTTATATAATGTCTCAGTAATTTCGATATTAAATTTGTGTGTTTTGAGTAATTCCATTTTCGATTAATGCGAATTTCGATTTGTGCGAAATGAGATTTATGCTAATTTTGAGTAATTACATTTTTGATTTGTTGCAATTTTCGTTTTTCATTCTATATATGCGATTTTTTTACATTAGACTTATGCGGTTTTTGATGTATGCAGAAGTGTATGCAGTTCTTGTTTTATGCGTTTTTTGGTACATTGGACTGGACTTGACTTGTACAGTATATTCTCATAAACGACTAAACGACTGTAAATGGCAGTATAAGTTCAATTGCCAGCTTATTCACAAACTCACAAGTGAAGCTAATATAAAAGCATATAAAATAGCAAAATTAAATGTCTCTCTGATGAAATCAAAGAGAAATTTACAAGAAAACATGTAAAAGTGAGTCAATTTTGTTAATCATATGATTCACGTGCATCCATTATTTAGTGAACTAATTTAAACAGGGTTTCCGTAAGTACGTACTTAAGTACAAGTACTTTCTGAATAGGTACTTTAAAGTTCTTTAAAATACAA
>JAQIWH010007557.1:0-11283 GCA_034695005.1 Cryptops parisi | reverse complement strand
TTTAAATAAAGTCTGAGGGCCAAATGACATAGCTGTAAAAGCCAGTCGGTGCCCTCGTTAAACCCCAAGTACCTACTGTGACGAGAGAGTGAGATTGTGAACTGGGAATTGAACGTATACTGCCATCTACAGTCGTTAATGAGAATATATTGCAGGTCAATGTACCAAAAAAAACACATAGAACGAGAACCGCATAAAAGTTTTTCGCATGAATAAAAAAACACGTGAATCCAATGTAAATAAATATATAAATAAATAAATCAAAAATTGCTGAAATCAAAAATGAATTTATTCAAAACTCGCATAGATCAAATATCTAATTATTTAACGATCGCACAAATTTAAAGTCGCATAAATTGAAATTCGCATAAATCGAAATTCGCATAAATAAATTGAACATGACTTTTTTTTGTGTTATGTATGTACATACATACACAGTCATATACAGTATATACCTGTAAGTTTGTTTTTTCACATACTCTTATGCATGGGGTATCCATTCGTAACCCCTTCAACACTTTTGGTTTGTAGAATCAGTCGCCATTTCCTTTAAGAAAACTTGTATACCACTCACTATCGAAAAGTTGACAAACTTTTAAAATTTTATGTCTTGTCCGTATAATCTGTTGTGTATACTTCTGTTATTTTGTAGTCAATGTATTGAACCTCTGCCAATCAATAAAATCAAATCAAAAATCTTTATATGACAATAGGGTATATAAAGAGTATTCTTAAATAGCGTTTGTAGTTGTACAAATGTACTTGTTTTTTCAGTATTTGTGATTTTTTTTTGTTTAACTCGGTGAGTTAATTTGCTTTTGATCTTTGTTTAATCTCAACCCCCGAGATGTTGGTTTTTAGCGTGGCTTTTTTTTGTTCGAAGAACTCACGAGAAAAGGTGTAGTGGTCGTAGTGTATGGTTATTAAATCATTCCAATGATGAGATTCGTAGCGTAGCCTTTAAATCGAGTCGTTTGATATTTTCTCCCTCCTCACAATTACAACCTCCCGAAGCAGCTTTTTTTGTCCGATGCCGACTGCAATATTATTTCTTCTCGACTTCACTCGAAACCGGTCATCAATTTTTATCTTGTCGAATGCGATTCCACGACTCTACAGCAGCAACTGGAATTAAATGCCTTTCATTTTTTTTTATACTTTTGCATGTCTATTTTTTTTTCTCATCCAAGTGGCACATTTCAACCTAAAGGGGTCAAGTTGAGGATTATTGCTTTATGAGCGATGGGAATCTCGGTCGTGGATGAAGCAGGATATTGCTATCCAGCCTGTTATGGCAATGGGTGGGTGGAAAGTAGTTGTGGTGGAGTCTTTCTTAACTCGTTTTCCCCTCCGATCGGCATCTCGCGTGCAAACCCACTCGTACAATGCCATCTTTTCTCTAATGATACAGCCAAGAGACGAAGAGATTGCATCGCGGGCTTCGCTCTTGTTCCATCTGATAGCCTTTTTGTGGTCGCGTCTCGATCGAGTCCGGGGTCAAAGAGATTTGGATTGCTCCGCATAGCTTCTTTATGATTGTCCTTGTCTTGTTTTTCGAGCTGATCCAAAATATTTTTTTTTGTGTGTGTGGTCGGCGTGGAGTGAATTTTTTGGGATTCCGTTTCTTCAATCATGTCATAAATTATTAGATTTCTCAAACGCAGTATCATTTATTTTTATGATTATATTTTTTTTAATATGAAAAAAAAAAGCTGTTCATGACCGATCCCGGATTTGTTTTGGCTAAACCGTTTATTAAATTGGTTTCATAATTCGAGGGTGGGCAGAGAAAGCGAAACTACTTGCCGAATAGAAGGCGTCATAAAACGGACTGGAAAGGACTGTAGGTGAGCGCGCCATTAAGCTGTTTCGACCGAAGATGTCGAACGAACGCAGTGGCGCCAACACAGAAACAGCAGCAATGGCAATAGTAGTGTAGTGGTGGAGGTCGTAGTAACCCTTTAATCACACGATCGGAATGCCTCCGATTCGGCCGGTGCGAGGAGGTTTCAATGGACGCCAACGATAATGATGACGGTAACGAGGCTGGTGTAATTTACAGAATCCGTTTGGCTTTGGACGGTGTCGGTCTCCGAAGTAGGAAGAGGGGGTGAAGGGGAAGGGAAGGGGGTAGAGGAGGAGGAGGTAGATGGTGTAGTAGTAGTGCGAGAGCGAGGCGGCTGGCCGCTTCATCGTAGCGACGACTTTAATATCGGCGTCTCGTCGTACGCGAGCCATTCCTTTTATGATTATAGATGGGTGCATTGGTAATGGTCGTCGGTCGGCCGATAATCGCCGCCGTCTGCTTTTATCAGTCGCTCGGCAGCGAAATGAGAGAAACGGAGTGAGAAGCACGACGGCGACATAGTGTTCATCGTCGTTCATACACTTGGGCCCAACGCGATAAAACGAGAACCGGGAGGGAGGGGGAAGGTGAAAGGAAAAACGGAGGGGGAATGGGTTAAAGTAGGACTAAAGAAGAATGTTCGTCAACATGCCAGCTGAATATAGCGTTTGACCATCACGACTGTCTTACCGTCGATGCGTACGAATCAAGTTACATCTCCACTCCATGTTACTGGTTTTTATTTTTTCAAATTTTATATTTTCACCATGTATACGTGAAATCTTTTGAATGATTTTACTATAATATTGTTATTAATTTTAATTAATTTTTTTACATCTCGTTGGAACAAAAGACAGAGTAACTACAAAAATACTACAAACGGATATCTCAAAAGCATTTGATACCTTTACCAATAATTAAATGATGATTATTTTGGTTCTGAAAGACGGATTCAACAACGAAAGCCGATTTTTTATGTTTAAATTTAAATCTAACATTGTCTTACGTTGATGTGGTCGACGAATAAAATCAAATATAACGCGAGCGTTTACATGTTTTTTTCTTCATAAAACTGTACGCAATGTCAAACATTATCGCACTTTTAATTATAAACACTTTTGCTGATCGGTACGGAATGACATGTTAAAATTCAATTCCACTCTCAAGTAGTTTCTTCTTAAAATCTTGTGGTGCCACCATGAATATGAAAGTCAATGTTTTAGTGGAAAGCGAGTCTTACGAGACAATTGTTGTTTTAAGTCGCCATCATTGACTGTGGCGTTGTTTGGATGGTTATGAGAAAGGGAATTGACAAGTTGTTTGGTGATTTAAAATGTATGGGGAACTAAGGAGCAGTTGTTTCTTGAGCATTATTTAACGGTTATTGGAGTGAATTTATTTATCATCCGATGAAGGGGATTTTTATCACTCGATGCTAGACAAACACTACGTACAGTGTTGTTGCTCGTTATTTTTTTCCCATCGCTTAACAGTGGTGAAAGCTGCGTCGGTGTTCGCATTGGGAGTATTTAATTTTGCCGTTGTCGAGCCGATTTGGTCCCCTTTGAAATCGAGCGAGGACGACGTTGTTGAACGGGTTGACTGCTGGAAACAGGAGAGGGGGGTGCGAGTGTGTGTGGCGTGAGTGAGCAATGGCGTCGCTCGCCTTTTCGTTCGTTCGCTCGTTCTATCTACGCTGGCCAGGCCGATTTTATTGTTCATAAATAACAGCCTCCCAGTTTATCGTCGTTCGTATTTAATTAACAGCAACAACTGCCCGAACACGGGACGACACCGTCGGGGACATTTTGGCGCAACCCTTTGGCGCCATGTTGGCCATCAGGTTGCTTTCGCCTCCGAGCTTCGGCTCGAACGAATTTCATCTTCGGGTTCCCTCCGCGCAAATTAAGAAAATAGACTCGATATCGAACGAGGATTTCACGCTCGTATTTATTCCATCTCGGGTCCTTTTATTATTTCAAACTGTGTGCTGGCTCTCACGTTCTCGTGCCATTTTCACGGTCGAACGGTGATACAGTAGCATTGAGAGAAGCTGGTTTGCAGTTCTTTCTCTTTTCTCGGCGACCAGAAATAACTAAAATAATGGGATGACGCTCCCATGTTTTTTAATCTGTCTCGGTTCGGTTTTATTTTTTACTGAATTGTATTGTTCATCTCATATGAAAGCAATGCATGGATCAAAAACTGCTATCGTGGTTACAATTAGATTATTATATCGTGTGTACGTTTTAAATTTTGTTTTCTTACCGTCACTATTTTGTATGATGGTCGTGATCTAATTGTTAACGAAATGTTTTTCTTCATCACCCGTATGGCATTGTTAGGGGCGAAAATGTTTGAGCAGTTGGTCGACAGAGCGCGCCCTCCGTCGATCGCTAAGATTCAACATGGCGGATGTTCATGTAAAAATCACACTGGATGTTAGTGACCAACTATCATTAAAGACAATATCATTATCTCATTATCAAGATTGGAAAAGAGGAATGTTGCAACAACGGTCATGTTGTTGTTTTTTACTTTTGTTAAAGGAACATGACAGGCTTGTCGGTAGTCTGCTGGTCGTGATGCCAGTCGTGACTATACATAAATTACAGTAACTGTTTGAGAGTCTATTCTATACTGAGTGAAGTGATCATGTTGAGAGGATTGTATCTGCGTGATGAGAACGATGGGTCGTCGACGCTACAATGGGATGGCGTGGGTGGTGACGATGATGATGGTGGTGGTGGGTGAGTGGACGAGAGCAGGACAAGTTAGCGTGCTTCGACCGATAAAAACGAACACTAACGACCCTGCTAATTGCGAGCGACATACGCGCCTTCGTGATAGGAACTTGTCATCGACGATTGGCGATTCCCCACCGACGCCAGAAATTAAATTATCCTACCGCAGGTGAAGGCTGTTACTTTTTTTCTCTCTCGATAGACAATCTCTATATAATGTATGTACGACATGATAGGAGGAACAAAAAATGGTGTTGATTAAAGCCGATCTGAAATGCGTCGCGTATCACAAACAGCGTAAGAATCGGATAGTTTATTGAACATCCCGATGAGGTGAATGGTAAAAAAAACTACAAATATATGGGTATAAAAGCGTATGAGGAACATAAAAAATAATTAAAAGCAAATGAACATAGCGTTGCAAAAAATCAATTTAAACCCAAAAACATATCAAGAAAAAGTGAAAAATAACAATCACAATTTGAAGTAACACATTTCAATGGGATGGAAATGCAAAAAGCGAAGACATTTTCAATATATAGTTTCACGTATATAATACAAAGGGGAATTTGACTTTAATCGAAAAAATAGTTTCATAGGCATTGGTTGTCCTTTGGAGTGTCGAGTTTACGCTTAATGTATTTTTTTGGATTATGTTAATCACTTTGTTTTCATTGTTTTGTTCCTACATATAAAATAAATAATATAAATAATATCTGTAACGACATTAAAAGAAAAAGTAGAGTTTTTGTTAAATTATCGACTATCGCTCAGCCCCCTTATGGGAACTTGTGTGAAGGGAAGTACAAGACGTTGATTGACGTGGTGCTTCAAAATGGATGAATTTTGATGACATTTTTTGTTTGTGATACAAGATTTGGGTAATATGATGAGTTCAATTTCACGTTACAACCCATGATTTGTCAATACGTCTCTTTGGTTTGTCGTTATAGATGGTTGCTAAAATACTCTTATCATCAACAAGATAGGGGAGGGGAAAAAATAAACCACTTCTGGTTGAAAAGGATTGTTATTACGAAGGCAATTGTTTTCGTTGGAGCTATTCCAACCCATTAATACTTAATCATTTTCATCTCTCGTTCAATTTCTACATTGAAATTGTTTGCCAAGCACCTCATCGAATGAAAACAGTGGTGCAAACGAGTTGTTTGGTTTAACATCCCGTTGATCGCTGTGTAAATAATTCAGATTTTAACTCATCCGTTTTCCATCTGCACACTATCTACAGATGGATGGATGGATGCATAATGGTGTCGTTTTATTCTTATAATAATCGTTTAGTTTTTCCTTTTTTTTTTGGGGGGGGAGTAGCTTTCGAAAGATTAGACACGAACAGCCTAGTTGCTGACAACTTAACAAATCATTTATTTTTTATACTCTTTTATATCAGCTTCACTTGTGAGTGAGTGAGTTTGTGAGTGATCGAGCTGAAAATTTGAACATATACTACTGCCATCTGTTTATGATATATACTATATATAACATATACTCGAATAAACCAGAAAAACGCATATAACGTAGGTCTTTCGCATAAATCAAAAACCGCATATAAATAAATAAATCGAAACTTAGCAGAAATCAGAAATTATTCGAAATTACTAAATTTCTCAAAACTCGCATAAATTTTAAATTCGCATAAATCAAAACGTGCAGAAGGTCAAAAAATGGAATGATTCAAAACACGCATAAATTGAATAAGAAAAACTGAAAGATTGCATAAATTTTAATTCGCATAAATCGAAACATGTAGAAAAAAAATGGATTCCTTGCATTATGTATGTGCATATCTGCAGTATATTTATAAAGAGTGTGCTTAAAAAACATTTTTAATGTACTTGTTTTTAACTACTACCATAAGCTATTCATGGACAATTTTTATTCTATTTGGGCTCTCTTTCTATTCATTTGGTTTCGTATGTGTTATATCAAGTCGGTACGCAGAGTTGGACGATTTAGTAGGATCGGTGTTCATTTCCATACATTATTTGTCCTAGTCACCCTCCTACGTTTCTCGTGGCGAGTTTTTTTTCATTGGAATTGAATTATTTATCTTCGACTTTGTCCAGTATCCCATACAAATATTGAAATAACAGGGGGTGGCGGGGTGATCGTTAAATGGATTTTCTGCCTATTACTATGCACACGGTCTCTTATTTGCCTTTTTCTACTCATCGATTATTTTGTATACGTGGAACGGTCACCTTCCCATAAATTGAAAGCAAATTATAGTGAAAACACGACTCGATGTTTTGAGAAGTTTAATTGAAGTGGGCGGAAACTTTCAGTTACTATATATTTTTTTTTTGTGTGTAAAAACACACTTTCTGTTATTTGTAAAAGGTAATAACGCTGGACATTTGTAAATGGGTTTTCCATCGGCGTATAGGAAAAATGAGTTGTCTCCTAACGGTGGCTATAAAAAAAAATATTTCATCAGCAATAAACCTCGATTATCGTGCTATTTCGTGGGTGGCGATGGCGGCGCGTTTTCTTGTCGTCGTTACCAAAACACAAGCAATGTCGTTGTCGTTTTATTTTCAAAAGTTCAACTGTCTTTTCCATCGAGTCTGTCACGTTGAGGTTGAAACGCGATTTTTAGGAAAAAACCCTCCTGCCCATTAATTTGTTACGGGACGAATTGGGAGAATTCGCGTAATTGGATTTTCTTTTTACTTCCATTGGGTTATTTATTGCGTGGGTGGATTCGGGTTGGCGTCATTTACTCCGTCGTTGTTACAAAGTGATGATTGATGACCGCGTTCGGAAAAGTTACAAGTCGAAAACTCGGAAAAGGAAAAAACGAATTCGGAGGCGTGTCATTTAAGTTGTTGTGGTTTTCGTTTGGGGTGAATTGCTTTTTTTTTTATATATATATATAGTTTCGTTTCACTTTACTTATATTTTTTTTCCATCAATTTACTTTTGCGTCTGGCTTTTCTAACCAACGCGTTGATTTGGGTAGCCATTATTGACGGAACGCTCTGTTCGGATAATTATCTTATTTGCGGACAATGTTAATTCTGAATGATGAATGATTCCATTTGCGAATGGCTTTCGCGTCTGTTGTCTGAGCTTTGGTGAATTGGCGTTATTGTCATAGTGTGTGTGTGTGTGTGTGTTTCTAATAGTTTTTACTCGTGAATTAGGATGAAACGGCTTTAATTTCAACGTGTCGTCGCGACATTGCTCGCATGTTAGAATGATAATGTGAAATAATTTATATATTTTTATTATTATTATTTGCAGACTTTGATACCTACTAATCCACCTTCGTTCGATGTGGGCAATCTGGTGTTCAGTCCAAATGACAAGTTGGTGGCGTTAGTTGGAAGCAAGGGGCTGAGTATCCTCCACCTACCTCGTCGATGGGGCCCCAAGATGAAATTCGAAGGAGGAAAAGCGAAGATTTTATGCCGGTAAGAATGTCTTTTACTTTTGACATTTGTATAAGTGTCCTAATAAGTAACCAAATGTCGTATTTTCTCGTGACCAACAAAGGTCAAAATTAAAATACTATTACACAAACTAAAACTCGAAGGAAATCTGCTATTGGAACGAAATTGATAGCTGGTCAATTAAACCGATGAACGATTTACCAATATTTTGCAATCTCTCAACTTGCAAAACGTCAAAAGATGCTTAGTTTCACCGAAACTCTTTGATCACGATTAAAAGGTTGCGTGTGTCACCGTTATAATTGAAGGCTTGCCCAGAATAACGTTGCACGAATCAATTCTTAGTTTTGAGTAAATGACAAGAAGTATTCAGCTGAAAAGAAGTATTCAGCAACACATTGATTGTCATATATTAGGTGACCAATGTAGAATTGGTCACCTAATTCGACATATAAAGGGATATATAACAAACATATAAAGTGATATATGTTTGTATGTTTTAGGTAGGTATGGGTTTGTCTATTGACGACATTAGCTAGGCCCATGTATGAGGCACGATTTTCCATAATAGTGTTCAATATTGAATTTTTGGCGCTTGCAACGTTATTTTGGGCAAACCTTCATTTTTTTTTTCATCTACAGTTCGTTCAATTTTAGGCAGCGTGCGCTGTTGGGATTTTAGGTTAAGCAAGTTTGTGTTTTTTATCCGAATTTTTTATCTGGTAACGTGGCTCAATATTGGCTTTGCCTCATTGTGTCGCCGAAGCGTTTATTCGTGTTCGTCCAGAAAGGTAACAACGCGGTTCTTCACGACCTCTCGTTTGGTGACGGAAGAATAAGTAAGGAGAGGGTAATAATTGGCATAGGTTCGAGGGGGAAGTGGAAAGATGCGCGAGCAACCGGGAAGCTTTGGGTTTAAAAACGTTTGATTTCCTTTGTTCAATGGCTATCGGAAAGACGAATTAAGGTTCGGAACACGCGATCAAACTTTTGCACCTGCGTCGTCGCGAGGGAGCCATCAATAATGCAGGTGCATTCGGGACCGACCGCTCATCACGTAAATTGCATCGGTCGGAAGGAACTTTTTGATATTCTATTTTTGATTTGTTTTATCGCTCGTGAGGTGGCCGCCCTCTCCTCCCACACACGTTCTCTGTTTTTTCTCTCTCGCTCACTCATTCGTCCCAATTCGGAACACTTCGAATCGAGGAAATTCCCAAAAAGTTGCTGGTGCCGCGAAACACCTGTCCATGATGGACAGCTAAGCGATCGAGGTGACGGATTTGAAATTTGTGAATAGTTCACTACGAGGCAGGAAACTGCCTTCGAAAAAAAAAAGTATAAATCTGAAGATAAAAAAAAAAAGAATTGAGATTTATCTTGTTATTTTTTTTTCAGGATTTTTTGTTAAAAAAAAATATCTGTATCGATTCGATAAAAAAAAACACCTCGGTGAAAGAGATTGCGTTTTAATTCCCTTTATCATATACGTATTATGCAATAAACTACTTGATTTAAATGACATGTTTTATCTAACGCAGAGATAACGTTTCTTCGAAAGTTTATTGATTGAACCCACAAAATTGAAAATTTTTGATCAACATTGATTGAAATAACGACTTCGGACATTACCCATTAGTTCGTTCCATTGTTGTGGTGTGCTAATTCTAGTAGATATTTTTCTTATATGCTTTATATTAACTTCACTTGTGAATGACTTTGTGAGTGAGTGTACTGGAAATTGAACGTATACTGCTATATATACTGAAATATCTACTTATACTGTATACTGTATAGTCCAATGGACCAAAAGTCGCATAAAGTGAGAACCGGATAAATTGAAAACTGCATAAAAATAATGTAAAAAAATCGCAGATATCGAATAATACTTATTCAAAATACCTTCATAAAAAAAATATATTTTGCATCGATAAATTCTCAAATGTTATCCATTTTTTGTATCCTATTTGATTTTGAGTTTTTATTGCGGGTTTTACAAACCAATAGGAAAAACAATATTATACATTTTTTAGTTATACAATACATGTTCATATAAAAGCTTGTCAAACAGGCGTAATTTTTTTTTATATCCAGTTTAGAACCAACTGTTTTATCCAGTTTAGAACTATTTGTAAAAGATCCTAATGGGATGTGAAATTCAAAACTGGTTTTTACATTGGAAATGCTAAAAACCAGGCTATCATTCCTAGGGACATGATTGGTAGGCTTGTCCTTAAACAATTAACTTCTAATGCTTTTACCCCATTGTTCATTTGATTAACCTGATTATCATCACTGCTAGCTACCCGAGTCAATTTAAAGAGGCCATTATAAAGCCCCTTCACAAGGGAGGTAATTCAAATCACTATAAGAACTTTCGACCTATAGCTATTCTTACTCTTATCAGCAAAATTGTTGATTCATGCCTCTTCAAGAAACTTAAGACCTTCTTGATTAGCAAAATTCCTAGGCATCAATTTGGAGGTTTACCAGGCAAGAGTACTATTACTATGCTTTCCTTACTTTGGGATGACATTCTTAACCATATTGCCAAAGATTTTAATGTTATAATTGTAAAAACGGATGTTGCCCGTGCATATGACACGGTTCCTAGAGATTTGTTGTTAGATGAACTTTGCCAGTTGGGTGTTGATAAACAAACTATTGATCTTCTTTATAATCACTTTCAAAATAGAGCTAATAATATTTGCAGTTCAAACAAGAGGTACATCTCAAATTCAACGGGAGGTACTATCCATTTGATGGCTACTATTTTTTATAACACTTTTGCTGCATCCCTTTTTACACTCCCCCTTAAGGGAAAGTTACTGTCTTTTGTTGATGATAACATTTTATTCTATGCCTTTGAAGAAGAGGATAGGGAGTTAACTTCAGATATTATTACTAGTGATTTGGGATTGCTCTCTTTCACTGGTATAAATCTACAAGTATGCAGTTAAATGACTCTAAGACTGATAAATTGACTATCACTTCCCTTAGGGGGTTATCTTATAATAACATTAATATTCTTGGATTAAACATTGATAATACTCTAAATTTTGGAACTTGTATTTCTATGATCATTGCAAAATTAAAAAAAAAAATCTTTTATCTGAAGAGACTGAGAAAGATTCTTACTAGCAATGAAATGAGAACTGTTCTTCTTACTGTTATTGTCCCGATTGTCGCCCATTTGGCTCAATTTTGGTCAAACACCCAACTTTATAATAAAAAAAAAGGGGGCTGAAAGCTGCTTTTAATCGTTGTGTAAGGATGG
>JAQIWH010007556.1:0-11283 GCA_034695005.1 Cryptops parisi | reverse complement strand
AACCCACACGGCACGAGTGGGAGGCGAACTCACCAACTAGAGTACCGGAGGTGGATACCCTAACCACTAGGCCACAGCATCATTAGAAAGACCTCCCTTAAGATGCTATTATATTCAAAACTCTAGAATTTTCATTATATCAGCTTTTTTTAGTATAAAATTAGGAACAATTGGCTTTGACACTGTTTAGGGTGGTTCTGGCAAAAATTTTAACCACAAATGCTACACGTCCAAACAAAGCAGAAAGTCCATGGGTCCAGAAATGAATCTGAAAACGGTCAAGGCTTCCCAAACATTGGGCAAAAACGTGACTTCCAGCTTGTGTTATCACCGAAAAGAACCATTTCCGGACCCATGTTTATATCCCGTTTGGCGTTTGATGCGTAACATCTGTGGATGAAAATTGGCTAGACTTTTTAGGAACACCCTGTATACTGAAAACTATACAGTATTATTTATGGGATGTAAGCTTATATGACATAATATGTATAATTTGTCATATTAACCAAATGTAGCATTTCCAAGTGTATCAGTATAGACTAGATTTCTAATTCATTTCTCTTTACATTTCCAATAGGTATTTCCCTGTTGAATTATTATCATCATCTACGATGAGTGATACCTTGTGTGTGATCAGTGTAAAGGTAATGACAAAGCTATGGTTTATTACAATAGTTTTAGAATCTTTATTTCTTCATGCTAACTTTACGTGCGAATCACTAACTTTCGGTTCTTTTCTCGAGAGCACCCAATGTTCGACATTGCTAAGAAATATGGCCTTCCGTCAAACGTTTTTTGTTAATGTTAAAATGTAATGTTAAAATACAGAAAGCGATAGTAACAGTATATTACAAATTCATAATTGAGCACAGAACTCTCAGTTGAAACGAAACATAACTTACAAATATCTTAATTATAACTCGGTAAATCATGTACTGATTAACCAGAACATGATTGAAAATTGTACTTTTTTAAATCCTGCGTAATTCAATATTACATTATACTCACCATGTTGTAAAATTAAAATAATTCAAAACATCCCACAAATATTTATACAATCGAAAAAAATCGAGTTTCAAAAATGGATTTGAAGAACATGATTTTTTTGTGTCACGTATACTCCTTGTCTAGATAATATATAAAACAAAAGTCGGTACATTGAAGAATGAATGGTTGGCCCCCGTTTCTTTTATGAATATTGTAAAATTCAAAAATAAAAATATCAAAAAATTTGTTTTAAAAAATTAGTGCGTTTGGAATGAACATCGGAGAGGTTTACATGCAATAGGCATGTCGTCTTGTGTTAATCAAACCAATGATCTAAAAAAAAAACCTAATATCTTTGAAAAGAGTTTAAAAAATAACATGCGGAGGGTCATGACAATGTTGTGAATTTCCATAGCAAAATTTTACGATGTGGACCAGACTGGACATCGAGAGGTTGATTTTGTGTTTCGGTTCGATCAGCGGTGTTTCACTGAACGTCGCTTAGAGTCCTTTTCCTTAAAAGCGCTTCTTTGCTCTTTTTGAACACTTTCCATTCGACGATGCAAAACGTTATCGTTCCCATGCTTCCTGTGATGGTGAGAATTAAAAGCTGCCATGGTAACGTCAGGTTGGTACTGTAGAAAAAACTGGCAGCCGCTGCTAACGACTATTGATGAAATAAAAATTAATATATAAATGAAATTAAAACACTTCTTAAAATTAAGATCCGTAAATTAATGTGTTTGTACCTGAATAAACTTGAATAGTGCGAACGCTGGTGCACTCTCACTTGCATAGACGTTTCCAAGAAGGGAGTAGACCTGAAAAATTGGATCAATTTAGGTTTTAAAAGATTATTAAGTAACAGTGTGAATGAATTTCGGTGGGAATCATTATCATAATCGAAGGGCCTGGTTTAAAAAGGTGATTAAGTAACATTTTGGTCAAAAATGACCTAGAAGAATTTTCGAATGTGTTAGGTGCAATTCTACTTTCTTAAAACGTGATTTTGAACAAAACAACAATATGTGCAAAGATATTGGTGCAAAAAAGTGAGAAGTAGCCCATCGACACCAATGAAAGTTCAGATCTTTTTAAACACGTTTTCCTGATCTTTTTAAACACGTTTTCCTCGAAATTATAAACATTCTTTTACACCATACCCTTACTTTTTTTACACGATTTGAATAAAAAATTTCAAAACAAACTATTTGAACTGAATTCACTCTGTTTTGGAGAATTTGGCTTCCGAACATGCTTTTTACACTGAGAGCAGCATGATTTAAACACAATTTATCAAAGCAAACTATTTCAACTGAATTCGCTTTGTTTTGGCAAATATGCATTGAGGTAATTTAATTTCTTGTACACTTTGTAAATTACTGCTCTACTTTACTACAATTTGTAATTTACTACATTTGACTGACGCATATAAACAAACACTATTTTTTGAAACAACAAGTAAAGAGACTGATTTTAATTGTTGTTTAAAAAATGGTTATCAGGGTAGGGAATGAAAGTTTTAAACGATCACAATGCCATAACATTCTTTTTATGATCTCATAGACAGCGTTTAACACAAAATCGTTGAAGTCATTGTAGTAATGTGTATCAAGTGTTATAATCACCTGGGTATTAAAACAACTATCACCAAATCCCAGCAGAAAACTGCAGAACATGGCTAAATAAACGCTGTAAAACGGAATTTAAAAACACATTAAAAAAACAGTGAATGCCAAATTTGAAAATGTTACAATATGTAATACTTCAGTCCTTACTTGCTCTGAATGAAAGCACCTTCATCCGTCTCGTGTAACGCGGCTCGGAAGGGAATGTTGATGAAAATAAGGTAAAACGCCGTCATATGAACAACGTAGCCTAGTATTACAATCGGATCGCGACCGTAGCGAATGGTTTTCTTGCCCAGCAATCCGAATGTTCCACCACCTGGACAACAGGTACCATATTTGGTAAATAAAGTCCAGACTTTGGTTATAACATTCAAAGACACACGTACCTAAGATTTCTCCCACGCCGATGAAAATTCCATTCAACCCTAAGAGTTGCTTTGCGATTTTTCCAAAGCGTAGCGTTCCGGCAACAGCTGTACCATATACGCCACTGAAGAAACCTAGTTCTAACCCTACAAGTGATTTTTCAATTATAAATTAGTTAATTGATAAATTCATTCCAATATTGATATGTACAGTATATAGAAACTAATTTTATTGTCTAGCACTAGCTCCGTAACATTGACCACAACGTTTCAGTTCACCTGACAAGTGTAACGCAACAGCACTAATACTGTTGTCAAAAGTTCCAATTGTCAGAAGTTAGTATTAAATAGTCTACCAATAATCATATTGCAGCTAATCTTTGCTTAGTTGGTTTAAACTTCATAAAAACAATACTGGGTGTTAAACAAGGATGAGATATATTTCAGTCATCAACATAAAAGCATCTTCACCTGTGTAAAAGAATGTAGCGCTCAACAGAAGCATGTCTTTGGTGAACATCAGCTTGAAGGCTTGTACTAAAATAAATCAATGAAAACCAGATCAGTTGACAAAAAATATAACGCACCACTAGTTCTACAGGGTGATACAGAACAACTATTCCTGGCTTTCAGGAATAATAGAGGGCATGTAATGAAACATTTTTTTTTACTAATAAACTATAATCCGGAAATAATTCCGTAACGAGATACAACGGAATTACGGGTGTATTAATGATACATGTAGTAATCATTATACCCGCTGGAAAGATGTCAGTGCCATAAATTCCACATTGAAAGTATATGGCATCCTTGTTTCTGTAATTTCGTTATGGAATTATTTCCGGACTGTAGTTCAGTAGTAAATAGTTCAGTAGAACTATAATACTATAGTTCAGCCGTCCATCGCCTCTAAAAGTTAGGAGTAGTTGTTCTGAATCGCCCTGTATATTATTCAATGATGACAAGTAAGCTGTGATATAGCAATCAAAGCATGTATGAATCAAGACTCAGACTTAGAAATATTTACCTAAGACACCCAGCGGTCCTTCCTCCGGCGTGTTTTCCCTTAAGAAAATGCAAGCATGAATAAATTTATGTTATGATTATTATTATGTTATGAATTTCGTTCGATCAGTGGGGTTTAAAATGTCATACCTTAAACCATCAATTGCTTGGTTTTCTGGTTTCCTCAATGCAAACAGCAATAAAACACCAACAGCGCAAACGCTCAACAGCACTATAAAAACGGTGAACCTTGTGTCTTTGTCAATGGTATCTTTTCCTTGAAGTGTAAAGTAAAAGAATAGATTTCCAAAGAGCAAACTAGAAAAAGAGAAGATTTTTCCAGTGGTACAATTAAATACAAAAACCAGTTGGTGTAACGATGATATGCGTATGTACACTATGCATATCATGATCCAATACCAAAAAATACCTAATATGGTCTTACTTAACATGGTGGTTATGAAGTTAATATTGACCTCTCATAGTAAAGTATGTTAATTCACCTGCACTGCAGCATTGCCCAAAATATTCCGCTGTTTCTTGCAATTGTCTTCGAATCGGAGTTCTTGGTAAGAAAATTCCCTTGGCCAGTCCATATGCCTATCAAAACGTATACATTTCAGAAGATAGTTTATAACGACATAATATAAATTTATTATACATATAAGTTCATATAAAAATACATCGCATTAAACTTGTACAGTAGAAGGTAACGAAAAACTTTTCTTCATAGCTAAGTTGCAGGAAATTTACAGTGCAGTAAATGTTGCATGATAAACATTGAACTGTAAATATTTGCAGACTACAGTACATTTTTTTGCTGATTCCAATCAGTTCATTTGCACATAAAGTTTTAGCTGTCAATATTTTCTATATTTTCAATATCATATTTCCCTATCAACTATGTTTCCCTTGTATATCATATTTCACACTTTCATTGCACTTGTATGTGTTACTTACAAGCGGCTCCTAGACCAATGAGTACCGAAGAGCTGTAGAGGAGCCATGTCTTAGGATATAAAAAGGAGGCGATGAACAGTCTATGGTAAAATAAAAAAACAATAAAACAATTAATCAACTAAATTACTCAACAGGCTATGTAAAACATGTAAAATCGAAATGCTGTTTTCACTTACGCATACGTCACTCCACCACCGACCATAGCCCATTTCGGTCCAATCAAGCTGATCGCCGATGGCGCTGCCCAGTTTGCAAGTGCAAGCACGCCATAGATGATGGCCAAACTGAAACATGATTAAAACATTGTATTAAACTTGTATTACAAAATCGAAATTGAAATTGGAACAGTGATATTAGTCCATCTTCAGAAATAATGTAAAAGTTATTATGCAAATATGCGACAAAATGCATATGCTAGATGATCTAGTCTAGCATATATTGAATTTTATACAATGCCGGTAGCATACTGTATGTATAATTTATAAATCATACATGTACTAAAATTTTGTTCCAATTATTTTCTTAAACAATTATTTTCTCTTTTCTTCAACATGAAAAAACCCGTTACAATTATTAAAGTACATTGCACTGAAACATGTTAAAGATCATCTTCTATATTTGCATCTAACTATAGTGGCAAACACACGAAGAAATTAATTAACTTTTAAACAAATAAAAAATATATATATATTAAGCCTACATATGGTTAAAAAAATACATTTTTCATAGGGTTTGGAGAAAATTAACCTTGCTTCTCATTTAACTTTTATTTTTGTTTTATCATTATTTTTTGATGACATTGTTATAGAAAAATTGGTTGTATGACAATTAAACAAAACATAAACACACTTTCCACACGAATTGACATCAAAAATTGTGATGTGCAAGTGTTCTTAATTATATGTAGTCGAATCAATACTTTGAGATATTAGTCTTGTGTACCTAGAGGGTGACCTAAATGTACTATCATTAACTGCCTGATAGTTAATTGGAGCAATATTACGAGTAATTGTTATAATTCGATAGTTGGTCGAGAAAAAAAAATAAATGTCGATCCTCGATTCTTTGACAAATACGGCAATCTGGCTTTTGTTTGATCAACTAATGTGACACAGAATGTTAGCTTTGCAAATGAAATGACATATGGACCACACTATTTACTTATGATTAGACAGTGATATTCGTAAATGAGCTTTTTCTAGTGACGGAAATATTCTTCCGATTACAAACCAAAAAAAAAGTTAATCACTGAATTTGGGGCAAAATGGGAATACAGTTAATATTAACAAACTCAACAGATTAAATATTATGAACGATTAACATCTTTTGATTAATGACACGTTTTAAACATTTTGTTTTTAATTTCTAAATATATTTTTTTCTTTTGAAGGTAGTAACAATCCATGACTTGAAAAACAAGTCCTCTAAAGTATTTAGGTCAGTACGAATTTTTATTTTCTCGTTAAAAGAAATAAATAAAATTCAAGGAGCTAGTTTTGCACTCTAGATTAATTTTTTAGGGAAAATATAAAAATGACAGAAATATTTTTTGAACGATATCCTATGTAGACTATACTGCTGTTTAGTGTTGAGTAATATATTACCTATATCTCTTATATTTTATAATACCTGATCTGTGATATTTTATCATATTACTAATATATTACCTATCTGTAATATTTTACCTACAGTATCTGTTATGACTTATGAATTAAGATCTTCTGTTTAAATTTTGGAACGCAAAATAATAAAATAAAAAATATATGGTATCTAAATTTATAATTGTACGGTATTTAAAGGGTGACACACACACAGTATAAGTGCTGAATGATAAGGAAATACACTGAAATGAGTGGTGAAAGTTCATTCTCACAGTAAATATAGATAACAGACATAAATCACTGTCTGGTAATTACAATTTGAAGTCGGCCAACGTGATTCTTTTTTTCACTTTGCTACATATTACGTTTCGTTAATACAGGGTGTTCCTGAAAAGGTCTAGTCAAATTTCAACTGCAGATGCTACGTATCAAAACAAACGGATCATGTAAACATGGGTCCGGAAATGCATACTCATTTTACTTATCTACAGCGATTGACACAAAAAGCATATATGACTATCACCCTGTTTTATTGTTAAAAATTTGACAAAACTTCAGGAACACCCTGTATGCCAAATTAACCCTTCAACTCTCAAGGGATAGTTTTATATTTAGTTTTTCCTGAAATACGGTATCATTGATGATTTCATAATTCTAGGAGATTGTTATACTGTACATTCTACTAGGTTCTTCCTGAAAAAATCCATTATTATATTATGACTATTCAGACTGAGGGGGGGAGGTCGTTCTGTAAGAAGTTAAATGCGATAAGTAGAATATATTATATGATATTTTATATATATATATATATACCTTATATAACCACTGCCTTCAAATGTGGGATCTTCGGTATGAATGCTTGTAATAACAGTTTGCTGCCAACAAAAACGAATAAATTAATTAATTTATTAAATTACATACATATTTTGATATAATTGAAGGCTTGCCCGGAATAACGTTGTATGTTACAAAAATTCAATATTGAGATTATTATGGAAAAACGTGCCATCAATAGACAAACTCATACCTACCTAAAACGTACATACTGTAGTATATCACTTCAAAATTGGTCACCTAATAGGTGACAATCAATGTGTTTGTTGCTGAAAAACTTATTTTGCCATTTATTCAAAACTATGAATCGTTACATGCAGCGTTATTCTGGGCAAGCCTTCGATCAACGAATCATTTTTTACAAATAAATGATGTCCAAAAAATTATCTTTACAACTTTTATGTAGTTAAGTATTAAAATTTTAAGATTTTTCGGACATCTTATATAGTATACTTTAGTATACAGCGTGTTCTTAAAAGATCTGGTCAAATTTTAACCATAGATGTTAGGCATCAAAACATGCAAAAAAAAGTTATATGGGACCGAAATGTGTCCTTTCGGAAATTGTCATTTTTGTCCAATACGTTTGATCAACTCATGTTTGTGGTCTTATGTTGTTTGGGACTCATGTTTTTGCTTTGTTTTGATATGGATCTTCTGCTTTGTTTTGATGCGTAGCATCTGTGCGTAAAAATTTGGCCTTTTTGGAACACCCTGTATGTATTATACTATTTCATTCACATCAACAACAAAAATCTTACATTATTTCTCGTTACATTTAGGTAAACTACTCAAACTTTAATAACTGGTTCTAAAACATTTAGAGTAACTAGTTTTGTGGACAGAATATTTAAACAAAAATTATGATTTTGTTAACCAAAAATTTTTTTTCACTAAGTATATCATAATTAACTTCGAGAAAAAAGTAAACCGAGACTTCCTAAAGCCTCACCCCCCCCTTTAGTATACTTTATTTTTTTTCATTCAAAATTTCCTTTTACACAAATTTAATCACAGTTCCCAATTATTCATTTGTTTCAGCACTTCCTTCTTCAGTTTAAAATTAAAATTTCTTTTTAGGCATACTTTATCTATACTGTCAAATACAAATATCGATTTATGCGAATTTCGATTTATGCGAATTTAAATTTATGCGATCTTCGAGTGATTCGATATTCGATTTATGTAAGTTTTGACTATTTCCATTTTTGATTTCTGCAGTTTTCAAGTAGGCCTACCCAAAATCTTTACACGTTCAAATATGAACCGGATTTTTTAAGCAAACTAATAGCCTATTTGTTGCTTTAAAAAAAATCCGGTTCAAATTTGAACATCATTCTCTTATATAACAACTTCATCTTTTGACATTTATATTTCACTACTATATAAAATAAATTACACATTTTTCATTGAAATTAACACCACTTATCATAATATGCATGTTGATTAACACTGGCTGTTGAAGCATTTAATTTTCTATCGCAGGAAATAAAATTGAGTTATATAACTTTATAATAATTTTATAGATGCACTGTGTGCTAATAATCGTTATGGGCCATTCGATATGTCAAAGTCAACAAATTTTACGTTATAAAAAAATAAATGTCTTATTTGCACATGACTCGAGACCTATCATCGATATTGAAACCCAAGTAAATAAAATTGTATGAGTGAAATCATGTGGTACAATTTATCTTTCTATGGCTTTTTGTTGTTAATCGAGGGGAACAATAAACACCTAAAATAGTGTAGAGGAGAGATAATATATACACGATGTATAGATAAATGTGCTGATTTGATGAAATGAACACATTGTGTTCATTGTTTCATGTTACAGTGTTGTAAACAATAATAATAATAATTATTATTATTGAAAAAATAAAATAAAATAATGGATGTGACCACTTGAAAAAACTTTTCCTTTATAAATGAGGGCAAGGGATAACCTATTTTTTCTCAGCCCCCCACTTCTATATTATCATTATGTGTTGTTCATAGACGTATTATTTAGGTGCCTTTCAACCTATTTGAGGTGTAATTATCAAACAATATGATAAAACTTTTTCAAACAAATTAATTAAATGTTGACATCGTTTATATGGGAAATAATTTATAATAGAAACGAATTAGTTCCATCATCAAAGTTTCAAAACTGATTTTCATACAATTTTTGACAATTTTTCCTAATGTACAGGGTGACCTAAAATACGTTTACACGAATTACTTAATTTTTTTTTTTTTTAGAAAAATTATTTTAAGTAAATTATTTTTCATTAGAAAAATTTCTCAAAACTGATTTTTCAAATTTATTTGACAAATTTTTCTAATGTACAGGGTGACCCAATGTTTTGACAAACTATTTACATTTTTTTTTTAATTATTTAAAATAATTAGTTTCAATATTGATATTTCAAATTTTTTGACAATTTTTCCTAATGTACAGGGTGACCCACGAACTATTTACATTTTTTAAAATTATTTAAAATAATGTTTTAATATTGATAAATTTTCTTTATACTGTATACAGTGACCCAAAAAATGCTTTTGACGAACTACTGTATTTACACTTTCTTTAATTATCAAAGTTTCAATACTTAAATTTTTCTTAATATACAGGGTAACCCAAAAACATTTTCGCAAATTATTTTTATAATTTTTTTTTTTTAAAAATTATTTCAATTAATTCGAATTTTTTTACGTCATATTTTTTCACTTTAATGTTCGCTAATGTGATTTATAACCAATTTTTTTCTATTATTTAAAATTTTATCATAAAGTTTTATCATATTTAATAAAATGTGACATTTATTTCCTAATATACAGGGTGGTCCTAAAAATGGTTCACTAATTTGATACATAACCAATTTTATTTAAAATTTTATCATAAACTGTTAATGTTTAAAACAAATAATTAACATAATATTAATATATATAAATAAAAATAAAAAATAAAAATAAAAATAAAACATATATAATATATAGTATGTAATAAACATATATTTTATTTTTATAATAAACTGTTAGTATTTTGGTAGTATATTTTATTACTTTTTTTATACAGTATATAAACGCGCTTTGTAAAAATGTCTGTAAACATTCTGCTTAATAACAAACAAATCTTTTTGAGTATCGTTATAAATTTAATTATTATAATTTATTTTTAAAGGTTTAAATTTTAATCTATTTGTTGTATATATTTTTTTCACGTATCGAGAAACAGAATCCGACACCAGTCGGTTTTAGTATATTGTATACCTACAACATCCCATGATGCCGAGGCAGTTACTATGTTTTCATAGGAAAATTCTGTTCACTTTCAACTCAATAACATTCTATAAAAAAGAAGAAACTAACCATAAAAAAAAAAAACCAATAAAAAATATTAGAATCGCTCACCTCTATTATGCCACACGTTTGAAACGCGGTGAAAATCAACATAAAACATAATCCTAATATGATAACGTTGTAGAATTTCACATCGAAAGGCATCATCTTTGCTTCAGTTTGCAACGAGGGTGGTTTTGTCCTTGGCCCTGTCGTGCATCACACAACCATTTCCTCCATAGAAAGGCTACGGCTACGGAAAACGAGCCAACTTAACGAGATTGTGATGATTAGACAACGTCACATTGCAAACCTTGCATGTGGCGCTTTTCCGTGGATTTGGGCATGTGGCTAGAAAATGAAATGAATTGACGTTCTTGCTCGTTGGACAGTCAAAACCGGATCGCTAGAGGGTAGTAGTAGTAGTATAGTAGGTCGTGGACACGGAAAAGTGAATATGTTAAACCGAAACTAGGTGTGCTTTGAAAAACGTTGACACCACGGACTTATAGATATGGATAGGCATCACTGGCAAAAATAGCATTAGATCAGTTAACGGTTTTTGAACAGTCATCT
>JAQIWH010007555.1:0-11286 GCA_034695005.1 Cryptops parisi | reverse complement strand
ATATATTATATTATATTATATTATATTATATATACATATATATATATATATATATTATATTATATTATATTATATTATATATACATATAATATTTATTTTCACTTATTCTGTACTACTTCATCATCTTAACAATATAATTTGCTTCGTGTGTCTGTCACACTGAGATGGAGAAAATCGCAAAGATAAAAACGTTTTTATTTGTCCCTCCATCGAACCCGGGTTCAAATGGTAACTAGGCAGCACTTTGACAACTGGACCAATTGAACTCATACAACAGAGCCTTTTTTTACTACCTAAAAACTTTCCGTCATTTTTGACGGGTTACTTCTAGTAAAGTAATAATGTATTCAGGACAATATGTCATGCATCAGTTGTATAAGATTGATAAGCTTGTGTGCTATTAATCGCTCAATGAATCATGTTATTATTATAACATTAATTGAAAATAAAAATATTGCACTACTTCAACCTTGCGAACATTATACTTGGACTGTAAGTGACCCGAAATGAAACAGAACAAAATGCACATGTTGTTAAATTGCCCACAAGATGGTGACGATATTTATTGCTAACACACCTTGTATAAGGAATACATAAATTCAGCTCCACCAAAGATAAAGAATTTTAGAAGACTGTTTAAACCACAAATTCTTCAAAAGTTCTAAAATATTCATGCTTTGCTAGTTAATTGAACGTAGTCTAAAAACATTATGAACAGCAGTAATATACGATGGTTACGTATTATTTAAATGTTATTTCGTATTATTTACGTATCTTTGCTATAATGTATCAAAAGACTAAAAAATAATTAAATAAAATATGTGAATCAGACAACAAAAAGTTAGGAGTTTTAAGGTATTCCTTGGTCTGAAAGTTTATTCTTAAACTTCAGGTTTAATGCCACTATATGATACTTACTGAAAATACATATCAAAACAACCACCATTACACAAGTACAAGCAGCTTGCAATGTAGTCTAGGTATTGGGTCTTAATTTTTTTTTGTAAGTACATGACACCATTATACGTAAAAATTTTGTATTACCGTACTAATGTTCGTTTTCTTGTGCAGATGATGACAAAAGTTTGTTGTTTATTTTCTAAATTTTCAAAACCTATTGTATATTATTACGTTCAAATTGATATATTAGTGAACATTGTCCAAACTTAGGGGAACAGAAGGAAGCCACGGACAGCGGATAGCCCCGGACATCGCTATATCTCATTTTCTACGCTAGATAGGATAGACAACTTTATATCACTGTCTAAGTGATATAACAGGCCTGTCTAAGTCAAAAATGTATAGTTTAAATAATTGCGTGATGTTGAGTCAGATCGGAAACTTTTTAAATTTTGTTCGATTCAATTGGTCCAATTGACCAATCATCAACTGCTCTTGGTAACTTTTGAGGTTTCATAAAAATTAGCGACATTTAAGATTCGGAAAATATACAGTCGATTCAAAGTTGTTTCATCTGCTTATTTTAAAATTTGAAGTAGAAAAATTTATAGCCTAAAATAGGCGCAATTAGGTTCTAACGAGAGGGCAGCGAGAGGGACATCGTGCATTTTGGTAATTTCAGCACCAGCCGCTTCCACGGTTACCATCAGCAAGTACGCGAATACTTATATCAGAACTTTTAGTCAAAAACTATACGGTAGTTTATATTATAAATAGTTGACGATTATATTTAAGTAATTTTCAACTATTGACAATGATTATTTCAAAGGCTACGCTACGGCGGTACTCATCAAGTCAAATGGATTTTTTGGTGTCCGTCGCTACCCGCCACTGACATAAAGGCGAAAATTGTATTACAACTACATTAAAATAAAAAAAAAAATATTAAAAATGTATTGCAATTATTTTGTTCTATGATTATTCATGTATCTCTTGTAGCGTTGGGGTCTTTGAAATAAAATTATTTTCATACAAAATTTACTGTGGAAATATTGTCCTGCGCTATCTGCCAAGGTCGCCTAGTGTGAGAAAAGAAAGATGACAAAAAACATGAAAAATTTTGTAAAAAAATTCTTTGTTTAATGAGTGAAAATAAGTTTTTGATAAACAAAAGCAATTTTCAATTTTGACATAATGTGACAACTTTTTCAGAAAAATTACAAAAGCTAAGATGTCCGGCGCTGCGTGCCGTTCCCTTAAACACTATCTAATTGTTATAAAATGCAAAGATCCTCCTCCTGCTCCTTCTCTTCCTCACCAGTTATGTTTCTATAGAAACAACCGAAACGAAACGAAACGAAATAAAAAATAAATACTCTAACTGTAACGAATATTGCGCAGCAATATGAGCTAAACGAATAAATAACTTTCCCGTCATTTTTGATGGGCTATTTACTACTAAGTTAATAAATTTGCTTTTTTATTTTTGTTACAATGTTTTAGTTTACCGGTACTGAGTTTAAACAGTAACATTTATTTATACATTTTTCATTTAATTTCCATCCTATAATATTTGCTATATGACCTATGTTTTAATTGAACAGTGAACGCAATCGTGATTTTGACTAAACTCAAGATACTATTTGAACGCGGTTTTTGTGCCTGTGACCATTTTTGAGACACATAATTTCACTCGTGATCATCATTCATGTAATTTTAAATCTAATGATTGTTCTAAAAACAATGTTCTTGCGCGTGATCATTGTTTAAACACGTAATTTTTGGATGTGACCATGTGATCTTGGTTGAGCAATGTCCAATGCTGAAAGATTGTGTTACAGATGAAATGACAGAATAAACATTAGTTATAAAAAAATAAAAATAAACATAGCTTTTTGCCTTACACCTAAGCATGACAGCAAAGCTTTATTCTACTATCTCGTACAGTAAACCCAATATTTAATGGTTTTAAAAATTAGTTTAAGACTAATAACTAAGCACTAAAAACCTTAACTACAGATTTAATTGAGTAGTTGAAAAATACTATGAAAACTTTTTTTCCAATTTTGCTTTAACTGGGAAAAAAAATCAAATTAAAAAATTTCCAAATAAAAAGATAAACTTTGGAACAGAAAACGCCTTAAGCTCCATTATGTAACGAAGATGAAAATTACATAATAATAAAAATATTTAGAAGAAAAAAATCCATTTTTACTAAAAATAACTAAATAATAATTGAAAGTCGTTACGGCGACCATAAAACAAAATCTTTTAATAACATTCTTTTCTATCGTTTCATCAAGCCAACTATCCATTCATTCAATTCATATTCCAGATATGAAATATTTATTGCGTTTCTTAATCTCGTTCTTATTTCCCTACAGCATTTTCATCTTTCAATTTTTTGACAAAACGATTGATTAAATTGTCAAAATTACTCTTTTTTTTCATTTTATATTGTTTCAGCCACTACAGCTAAAAAAACATATACGACCAAAAAAAATAAAATAAAGTTATTTTATATGCGTGAAACGTTTTTTTACACGTTCAAAAAAACATGGGTAATTTTAAATTAGTTGCACATCCCGCTTGTGGCGCTAGTGGCTTGGCGTGGTGTCGTTATTTTAACTGACCTAAACATGGTATAGAAATCACTACACCAATATGATATACACATTTTCATGTTTAATACTAACCTAAACTCGTATCTAGTATACCAAAGATACGACTTTGGGTTTAGGATACGAGTTTAGAGTTGTTAAAAATAACAACAACAATACGACAATCCACTAGCGCCACAAGTGGGACGGGCAGCTAACCCCAAAGTACCCAAAAGGAAATATACAGTACTCAATTTTACTTTTTATCTTGTTATTATTAGTTTTATTTTACTTTCACTTGAGTGAATTTGTGAGTGAGTGAGCTGGGAATTAAACGTATACTGGTGTCGAAAGATGTTTATGGTAATATACTGTAGTATAGTCCAATGCATAAATTGAGAACAGCAAAATATCGAAAAACGCGTAAGTCCAATGTAAAAAAAAAAACAAATCGCACAAATTGAATCTTAAAATTGCATTAATCGAATATTACAATACTCAAACATCGCATTAATCTAAATTCGCATAAAACAAAATTATATATAAAATGTATTCTTGCATTTTCAATGTACATGTTTAAAAAGCATGCTTGTTGTATTTTTTTATTGTTATAACAAAAACAATGAAAAATGTTGATACTTGTGTGTTAACGACCAGCCACTGGTATGAGAGCACCACAAAGCAAAAGAGTGATTGATAAATTATGAAGTGTTCAACTAACCTAGCCTGCTATCTATACCCACAGACACTAGTTTAGCTTAGTTGAAACAGATAAAAGTGTTGAACAAAAGTGTCTCGGTGTCAATCAGTGGCGCCCTCAACGGTGACTAGTCATTGAGACACAACTTTTTCGAATACACAAATTATTTTCGGTGACGTTACATTTTATCTTTTTAATGTCAAGAAACTGGAAACTACATCTGTGGTCAGTTACTCATTAAACAAGTTCACCAACAAAAATATCGATTAAAATAAGCACATAATTGCTTTCATTTCGAAGACGTCTCGTGGCTCTTACTAATTGAGTTTAATCTTACATAACTTGTTATACACGTGGTAACGAATAAAGGAAATAGACTGCTAGTCAGCTGTTGACGTGTGTTTTCTTTAACAAGATGAACCAAAACGCCAATCAATAAACTAACTGTTTGTGTTTTGTGAATGAGCAGTTCACACGCACGTTTCTCAAAATCAATCAATATTATCATTTCTATGAATGAATGACTACTCCAATATTTACTCAATGCTAAAATATCAACTTATTTTGAAAATGGTGTAGAAAAAAACTTGAGTTATAATAATATTTTTATATAATAGAAAAAAAATAATAAACCCAGCTGAATGACGTGTTAATAAATATTGACATGGTAGAATTAGTTTGACGAGCACACAAAATGTATTAATAATGAATTAATCATTCATTAAACACAAAAAAAAATTAAAGTTTAAAAAGAAAATATTGTTTCTAGCGAAGTCTTTGTTTTCTCATTAATTTGCAATCTTAATCCGTGTCCATTTTGTATTTTTCGACTTTCTTTTCAAGATCAACAAAATCAACTACTTTTTTTTTTCTTTTTTTTACTGGTAACAAATTGATCGTCTTAAACCATACCGAACTAAGTCAAACTTGAATTTGAGAAATCGATGATTTTACGTATGGTTATTCCATAAGGTTGCATGTTATTCCAATTTTATAATAATAATTACCCAGATCTGTGAGTATCACAAACGCTTTTTGTAGAATTCTCTCACTATATGAAGTTGGTTGGTTACTTAAAAAGTGCAAATATGTTAATTTTGTATAATTATGAACTAAAGTTTGTATTACTCGGAACCTTTATTTCATGGCCCGGTGCTACAGCAAGGGTCTACTTCTAGTTGATTCATAATACCGTGTAAATTTAATTTTATATAATTAGTCTATGCCTACATCATGACTTAGTAGACTTATTTCTTGCATTAACTCAGAGACTGTAAAAAGTGAGTTAGTTCACTATGGTTTAACACGATCCGAACGTATTCGCGATGACATAATTATATAGTCATCCTACATTAGCGATTATTGCTTTACCCTCATAATCTACTAGCTAATTGAGTTAATATAAAATAGCTGTATAAATTTAATCATAACACCCCTAGTGTAAACCCTTCTTAATAACCTCTTTCCTAATAATTTCAACGTGAACAAAAAATTCAAAATCTAGGGTGGGAGTGCACAAAGGACACATTTGTCGGGTTTGCAAAAAAATATTAATATATACGATACAATAACTTGTGTCCTTCCTTGGTTGGCTGGACGCTGACTCAAGTACCCAAAAATGGATTTGTTTGATTTAAAAGTCATGCACGTACAAACAGACCAACAAAAAAGATAATAAAACGATTATAGAACATGATTCTTAATGACAAGTACATTGAAAATACGTGTTTTAAGCATACTCTCTATATAGCCTACTGTCGTATACAGATATACTGTATGTAAATACATAACGCAAAAAAAATAAATTTTTGATTTCTGCATGTTTCGATTTATGCGAATTGAAAATTTATGCAATCTCTGAATAATTTCAATATTCAATTTATGCGTGTTTTGAGTAACTCCATTTGATTTATGCACATTTAGATTTATGCGAATTTTTTATTAATGCGAATTTCAATTTGTGGCAAATTATATTTATGCGGTCGTTGAATAAATCGACACTTGATTTATGCGAGTTTTGAGTAATTCCATTTATTGATTTCTGCAATTTTAAATTTATTTATTTATACTGTATATATAAATATATACAATATACGATTTTTTACATTGTACAAGTACTTATGTGGTTTTTCATTTATGCGAAAAATTACTGCGGCTTTTATTTTATTCGTTTTTTGATACGTTATACAATATAATCTCATAAACGACCGTAGATGGCAGTATACGTTCAATTTCCAGCTCACTCACAAACTCACAAGTGAGGCTAATATAAAGTGTATAATTACGACATTACGTGAAACTATAGCTAACGTGGAGCACTAAATTACGTCATTACTAGGCTGTAGGCACAATAGAGCACTGTATTTAGTAAACTATACAGGTATCATACAAAAATACTTCACTAATTCTAATTTTAAAGAAAAAAAATCGTAGAAATCACGTCTAAAAATAGCCCTGCCGTGCTCATTATCTAAACACCTACCGAAAAACTTTTTCCAAAATGAAAAAGCAAGGAGAAAAAAATCCACAACCCACACTAAAACCCCGCTAAGTGTACAAGATCAATCTTGGTCACAGTTTGCCGAACGAGTTGACAGTACATGACGTCAGCGTTGATTGGCAGTATTGATTCGAGTCATTAGAACTCCCTTGATCCACCCCCAACACATTTGCTTGCGACTCATCAGCGAATTCTTACAACACATCCCTACGTTCTTATTTTTCTTTTCGACTTCCACTTCTTCTTCTTCTTCTTCTTCTTCTTCTTCTTCTTTCCACTCTCAGTAGTAGATCTACCTTTGCTTTTATACTACGCAAAACCACGTTTGTACAAAGTTAGAAAGAACGTGGGCGAGATTAATGAGGGTGTCCATTTTACCTGAGTAAGACGACGACTTAGCCATGTTTTCACCTTTTTTTTTTCACAACAAAAAACACCAACTTTTTCTTCTTCTTGAACCTACTGTAAAATGCACGAAAATTTGAACCGAAGAGTATCACTCACTGACGTTAATTGCTCTTGTTAGCCACTAATACAACTCAAGAAATAGGACAACCACACTTTTCCCAAGACATACGATGTCAGAAGAAATGACTGTTTTATTCTTACAGTATATTCTTGGAGCGATGATGACTAACATAAACTAACGTATACTGGCATAGTATAGAATGTATAGAATGGCACACTAATGTTTTACTAAAAAGTTTTTCTTTAAAATTCCAATAAGGTTTGCAATGGGCAGTAACTTTTGTACCACTCTGTTCCTGTATATAATCTATATGTTTACAAATAAGCGTAATATAAGGACATATAAGTTACGTGTACATGTATGCCTACATATGGATACATACATAAACAATATGCATATAGGTTATATACACTATTTGTATAACAAACGTATCGAAGACCTTTGTTACATCAATTACTACCAAAAAACAATAATTGGAATTGGACAGATTAATAACTACAGTGAAATCCAGTTATTATAATCACATATGTTATCAATATGTACATCAATTACGTGGGAATTGAACGTATGTGAATACGTTCAATTCCCAGCTCACTCACAAGTGAAGCTAATATAAAGAGTATAAAAATAGGTTTTTTGGGGGGTTGACATCACTATAATATTACCCACTAATACTTCAAAATATGACGTTTTTCTACAGTATAAAAAACTACGTTTCTGCATATTGAATAAACTGAACTGATTAACCTTATTTTTCATAGTTTTTCTGCACTTTACAAAAATATTTACTATAAAAGATTTTCATTCAAAGTTCTCTGAAACTTTAGTTTTCATTTTCACCATTTAGTACAATTTTGCGCAACGCAAGAAGTAAACTTTACTGAATGAAATGATCCTAGTTTTTTTTTTAAAACAACAACATAAAAACAGATATTGAATGCTTGTGGGTATATTAAAAATTAACTTAAAAAGAAAATAAACAAAAAAACAAACCCACCCTTTTAAAAAAAAAAACTTTTCGTACGCATAAAAAACCGTGACAAGTCTGTCATTTTTCATTTCGTCAAGTGCAATGCCTAGAAGCAATTCAAACTACTTTTACCAATCACCCACAAAAATAAAAAACCAAACCAAAAAACAACCGAAAAACCCAACGGATATTTACATTTGCGTTATCCTGTACTGTATCGATATGCAAAAAAATAATTTATACGGATTGTTCCTAAAAGGTCTGGCGAAAATTTAGCCTAAATTTAAACTTCAGTTTTGTTTCAGTACATTATAAAACATGCGTTCATTATCATTTATCTGAATCGTCACTGTGTTAGCAATCGAATCTACGGCACTAACTAATACTTAAAACGGTTATAACTGTACTTTTGTAAGGTACATCATCATTCCAATGACTAACAACCATCCATATGCCGAGTAACATTTTTAATCTAAATAAACAGATGAATTACTTGAAACATATAAACTTTAAAATGGTTATATTTTCGTATTATAATTTACACTTACCATGTATTTTCAAATGATTCACTACCATCTTCCACATGTCAATTAACATCCGTAATTCTAATAAACAGGTAACTGCTTGAATAATATAATACTTAAAATGGTTTTACTTTCGAACTATAAGTTACCTACGTATTATAAGTTATATCATGTTTTTTGCTTCTTATTCAACCATCCATGTGCTAAATAACATCTTTTATTCAAAGAAGCAGATAATTACTTGAAACCAGACAAGATGTTGTCAGACCTGCAGAACCACCCGAAACATGTTTGTTTTCAAATACAGTAATTATCTGCTTATTTGAACTAAAGATGATAGTTAGCATGTGGAATAATAAGAAGAAAAAAAAATAAACAACTTTCAAATTTATGGAAACGATGCCACAACAGTTCTCTGGAAAATTATTTTTCAATGAATAAAAACTTCGTGGAAATGTTTTGTTCTTACATAAGTTAGCATGTATATACTGTACACGCACGAGTATAGGTATACCATATGCATACAAGGGTACAATTATTCTGAATGTCAATCAATTAATATACAGGATGATCCTAAAGCCACTACTCATTCCAAACGTAATTTTAAAATTCCTCCAATTGCTTTTATCTAATAATGATGTACATTAGAGTGTACTGCTATTCAATGAAACATCTTATTTAGTATTGAAATTACAGTATGTTCATTAGATATTGTCGATTCATGTTATGGACATCTATATTATTAAAATTGTTGTGAGACGGATGTGACGTCAATATCGATGTTAAACTCGATATAATCGAGTACTTTGGTCTTTGTTCCCCTACTTTGTAATGCATCCTGGATTTGACCATAAATGAAACTGGGCTGAAGGATAAAGAAAGAAATAACCCTCTGGGATTAGAAAGTGATCAGTGACTCGCCCCTGCTGGTTACCATTTCTAGGTCTTCCGTCGCTTGCGACGGGAATGGCACACTAATGTTTTATTAAAAAGTTTTTCTTTAAAATTCCAATAAGGTTTGCAGTGGGCAGTAACTTTTGTACCACTCTGTTCCTGTATATAATCAATATGTTTACAAATAAGCGTAATATAAGGACATATAAGTTACGTGTACATGTATGCCTACATATGGATACATACATAAACAATATGCATATAGGTTATATACACTATTTGTATAACAAACGTATCGAAGACCTTTGTTACATCAATTACTACCAAACAACAATAATTGGAATTGGACAGATTAATAACTACAGTGGAATCCAGTTATTATAATCACATATGTTATCAATCAGCTAGTGTATCATTATCAGCCGGTTCCAAAACACTGTTTTATTTCTGTTGTTTAATGTTATCAGCCGGCTATTGTTATCAAAAAGCATACTAAATAGTCCCGAAGTGATCATAATAACCGGAATCTATTAAATAGATTCACATTTTATACTATAGAGTGTGAATATACATAATTCATATACATATAACAAACTCGTTATATGAAGAGATTTAAGTAGATGCTTGTATGGCATCTATTTTTGTAGAAAAAATAACAAAATGTTTTTTCTTTCTTTAACAATCTTTTCAGATCCATCACGTTTATTGTATTGTCATCGCATCATGACAACGACACGAAGTCTACTCTTTGGTGGATTTTTCTCCTTGGTTTTTCTATTCTCCTTGGCGTGTGGAAAACACTCTTGGGAATCTCCAGGTTGTTTCCGAGTCGGTTAGTATATATTTTTATATAAAAGGATTGTTCATTTCCTTCACCGCCATCGTTTCATCAAAGCAAACAAACGTAAAGGGTCGGTGATCAAACAATAAAAATAAATAAAAATATTTCAAACAATAAAAATATTTATATATCAATAAATAGCCCAGAAGACGATTTCATCAGCAAACTCACTGTTACAACTGAGAATGAAACGAATAACCACTAAGCTATGTCGGTTAAATACATAACATAGAAAAAAAAACACGTAAAAATAGCCTGTATCTAACGAAATTTCAAGTCAATCTCATTAAAGAAAGCAACAACCTCCATTTTTTTGGTGATATCCTAGAGCTACGAATTAATTAGCAAATTATATTCTGTGATGGTTCATCTTCAAAATTAAGTCATGAATGGATTAGTCAATATACAGTATTAACATTATTTTATAAACTGTATATGAAAAATCTCTTCAAAAGTCATTGAAACGAGAAAAATCTGAATTGAAACCAGCACTCCTACTCATGTTTTAATAAGTTGAAGAAAATTCAGCCTTAATTATAAAAGTACTAGAAAAATACTAAACACTATTTAAACTTGTGTGTGATAAACTGATAATAAAGTATTAAGGCTGTACCGATATTGAACGTTTCAACAGTTTTGAACTTTCAATGATACAAGTTAAACATAAAGGATAACTAAGATTCGTACTTTTCGATTAGCTCATAGCATTTGGATATATCGTATATAATCAAAGAAACTCGCGTAAATCGAGGACTTTTCGAATGAAAAAAAGGCAATTTTAATAATAATAATGTCACATCCGCACAAGTGATGACCAGGGCCGAGCAGAGGGTAGGCCAGTGATGCCATTTGGCATGGGCCTACGATTTTAGAGGGGCCTACTTTTG
>JAQIWH010007554.1:0-11286 GCA_034695005.1 Cryptops parisi | reverse complement strand
AAATTTTATCTTTAACTTTTGTGAATGTTTTGTCCGTTTTTATTGTAAAGTGTTTGTGTCATCCCAAACTCCTAAGGAGTGCATGTCTGTAAATAATAAATACTATGCAAAGACTATTTTAGCACATAGGCTATTATTCATATTAGAATTTTTAATTAAGAAATAAATTTATCATGAAAATCTATAAATAGTTAACTATAGGGAACTTTACACTTCGCTGTTAGCAAATATGCAAACTCTTAAAAGAATTTTCAGATGCTACGGTTCACAACATTAAGCCTACAAAGCAAAGTTCGTTGATTAGTAGGGAAAACCAGAGCACATGGGATTTGTTGAAATATTGCATCTAGCTTTTGTTGGGAATATTAAGTTAGTATTTGATATTCAATAATAATATTAAGATATTCCCAACAATAGAAAATGAGTGAGCTTTGATTGTTAAGAATAGTACAACTAGCAAAGCAGATAAAAAACGGTGTGAAGATGATTGTGCTAAAACGAGAGATAGTTACTTTACTCAATCAACTAAAACACATATTTTTAATAGTTTTTTTGTAGAGAACATTGTGTTTAGACCGCATCATAAAATTCCTGATCAATGTTTACAGATCCTTCAGCTAACGTCCAACAGACAAGCATCAACCGGACGCAGCGAGAGACTGACAAACCGGTTCGTCAACCGACCAGCAAGTGGTAGCAGAGCGTGTCAGGAAAGCAAAAGGAACCACAAGAATCACAGAACATTGTGTGACAATCGTGTGTGCATAAAAAAAAGTTATTTAGTGATTCAAAAAGTAATCGCCAAAGACAAAAAGGAAGACAAAGTGGTGCGACAAGCAAGACAAGTGGTGCAAGGAAGACAAGCAAAAGTGATGGGAAAAAAGACTGAAACGTGTGGAACGCAGAACGTCAAAAACAGAGAAAAGACACTGGACAATGGCCACAAACCGTTGCTAAGAAGAAGAAGCTTCAGTTGCCAAGGCCGCCATATTAGACAAAGAGAGCCGGGGATCTGAAGGGCAACAACACAAGTAGAGGACCACCCCAGTAAAGTTAAAGACAAAAGACGAGGAAACTACAGCCTGGATAGCACAAGGAAAAAAAGGAAGACATCTAAGTTGTATACTTTTTTTTTGTCATTAGTGTTTGTGTAAGACACGCATGTCGTGGATAAGAGATTAACACGCATCACGATAAAACTGAAAAAACCAAATAAAACAAGCAGGCTATAGATAGAGAAGAAACTAACATAAACTCTAGAAAGATTGAGCGATTAACAGAATACAATTACAATGCATGGAAAACAAAGAATGCAATATTATCTCAAAAAGAGAGAACTCTGGAATGATCTGATAAAAAATGCCAAACCTCAAATACCCCAACCGGATTGCTCTAACTATGAGAAAAAACGCAAGATATGAGCGTCATGGGAAACGAAAAACGCGAAAGCAATGGACGCGATGATAGATACCATGACAACAGCTCAAATGCTTAAGTACTCACATACAGAGAAAGCAAAAGAGTTGTGGGATACAGTAAAAGCAGAAATAGAGGCAAAAACAGAAGACAAAGTTGCAAGATATGCTGGCAGATTTCTTGACCAAAGTATTACCCGCAAAAACCCTAAAACACATGACAGAGCAATTATTCATAAACTTGGACATGTAAAAAAAAAAAGAAAAAGTGAACAAGGAAGATGTTAGAAGTTCAAAACATCAAAAAGTTTTATTTGTGTGAAAATCTCAATGAATTGCGACATGAAAATAAGCCAAAGTATTTTACACAAATAGTTAATACAAAACTGGTTATACAACGGGAGTCTAACATTTAAAAATATGTTGCATGAAAAAATAACACAAAAAAACCAAACATAAACTTAGGATCAACAATGATGATGATTAATTTAGATTTGTTCTTAATACAGTCATTATTCAAAAAAAAAAAAGAAAAAGTGGACAACTTGTTGGGTATATTAAGTTAGTATTTGATATTCAATAATAATATTAAGGTACTCCCAACAAAACAGCTAAAACGGGAGATAGTTACTTTACTCAATCAAATAGAACACATATCTTTAATAGTCCTTTTGTAGAGAACATTGTACGAAGCGACAATTGGAATAAACAGCTCGTGTTTGTTCAAAGAACTTCGGCGTTCATTTGAATTAGACTGCATCATAAAATTCCTGATCAGTGTTTACAGATCCTTCAGCTGACGTCCAACAGACGAGCATCAACCGGACGCAGCGAGAGACTCACAAACCGGTTCGTCAGCCGACCAGCAGCTTTAAGGAAACTTGTCGAATTTTATCACGCCTAAAATTCTTAAATACATGCCCAGAGACGAGCATATCCAGTAGTTCATCAAAAAATACCAATAACACAAAAATGTCAAATAGTTTGCAAGTTTTACCCTGTTCAAAACTTGTGTTTATGACTTGAAATTCTAAAATTGTTGTCCAATGCTAGACTTATCCTATATGTGACATCCTCATAACACGAAAATGTGAAAAGTTTGTGAGTTTTGACGTTTGTCCAACTTGTAGATGGGAAGACCACCTTCACTCAAGTTCTGTGGCAAAAACTAAGTGGTCTAAAACTCTAAACTAAATGTCCAATGTGTAAATATCCTGCAATTCAACGACTAATACCAATAACACAAAAATTTCAAAAACTTTGTGAGATTTGACCCGCTCAAAACTCGAGTTTTTGTCGATACAAAAAATCACTTTTGCGTCAGCTGTTTCAGAAACAACATTGGGTACGATTGTACGAGTCAAGTATGAGTCACACTTGAACTTTTTATTTACTTTTGCACTGAACTTGTGAAATCAGTTTTACAACTTTTTTTGGTAGGTATGTTTTCTTTGCTCGGCCATTGCGACTAAACTATGGAAGCCATAACATAAATTTATCATTGAAAAGATAGATAAATCTAGACACAAATTTTATGTAATTGTTTGTTTTTTCTAAAAAACAGTTACTTTTTTTTAACTGAACTGAAACTGTATCTGTATGTGTATGTGAACTGTATCTGTATGTAACTGAACTCAGAAGCAATACTTAATAGGTTTGCAACATTGAAAAGCTGAAGACTAGATTTTGTATTGTAAATTCGTAATTGTAACAAACGCCACCATATAACTTCAATACCGTGAAAATATTTTTGTAAAGATAAATTTTTAGTTTTTATGGCCTCCCCCTTGAAAATTTTCTAAATCAGCCTATGTATGTATCTATCTGGTCCGGAAGGTTTGGTCCATCCAACGCTCTCTGTTGCTGTTATCAAAGGTGCATTTTTTCGTTTACTGCTTGGTTGCTGCTCGCTTCAAAAAGCATGTCAATGCAGCGATGACATATAGCGACATTTTAAAAAAACAAACCTTCAAAAATCCAACGATTTGGAACGAATTTGATTTGAAAATTAAAACGATTTGGAAATTAAAACCGTGCATAGCATGGGGTCAACTTCTATTAACATAATAGTCATAGGATACTTCTGTCATGTTGATTGTGTAATGCTCAAATTTTTATTTTTTGAAATTTTCCAAAAAAATCACTTTTCCATGTAGGTTAGAAAATTTGGACACAATTGGGAAATTTTTCATAATGATCTGGTAAATTAACACATGATAGTCGTCGTTGATATGTTTCTAACATACAAGAAATGGGAAATAAATCACTGTACCAAGTTGCATTTAATTCGTTATTAATTAGGCCAAGCAATAAGTTGTAGTTTAAAATGTGACATGGGGAAAGTTAAAAGTTGAAACACTGTCAATGGGGCATGTTGAAGCACATTCCAATTTGCCCCAATTATATTTCACACATTTGCTATCAGATTAACTTATTAAAATAATCATAAACCTGTGCCAAAACTATTCAAACTGATATGAAAAACAAAAGTGACCATTCTATGAATATCATTGTTCTGAACTCTCAAATAGTTGTTCAGTATGCAGACATCAAGATGCAAAAATGCATTTTTGCTTGCACTTGCATCAGTTTATTTGGTGCTTTACAATTCCTAAAATATTCCCAAAATAGTGAAAATAGCCTATATATTTTTGTTTTTGATTGTCTATCTATGTTTAAAATATAAATTGAGTGAATTAAACAACATGTGTCACTTTATCCCCACATGTTTCAATGTGCCCTGTATGGTGTTTCAACGTGCCCCTGGCCAAGAGCAAGTTGAAACATTTCCCCCTTAAACTTTAAAGGCCTGTTTCAGGGCTTAAACGAGTATGTAAAGAAAAATCGTTCCTATAAGAAATGTAGCCAAAATATGAAGCTATTGAACTGAATTAGATTCATTGCTGAAGATACATTCAAGAATTATATTAAAAAAAAACTAAAAAATGTTCCAACGTGCCCTGGTCTCCCCTATTTATTATAACTAAATTTTAAATTTATCAGAGATATATATATAGCATGCCAAAATAATATTCTTAAAAAATTCTTAATATGATTTGATAGTTTAAAAGTTGTGAAATAAATTAACATAATGTATGCTTTACATGCATTAAATGACAAAGTAATTAACATAGTGATTTACTTTAAAAATGTTTTTTTTGTAAGCAGTACCCAATCATTAACAGATATATCTATGAAATAGTAAAACAAAATTATATTTTCTGTGTTTTGTCTAAATAGTGTCATCTTAATTGGTTGGTTAGATAAACCCAACCAGACATCCTTTAATGAAAAGATCATTGTAAACAGCTTAATTGTTTAATCCCTTTACAATCATCTATTGAAATCGTTACGTGGCACTTGCACAAAGTGACACAACCAATATTCTTATCAATTTAGCGATTATTTAAGCTTTAGTAAGGACAAAAATCCGTTCACTTTGTCAATCATTTGCTATTGAGTCTAATCGTTTCCTGGCATTCTCAACCATTCGAGGTAGGTCTACCTACACAGTTTTAAACTAATTTCATTCTCAACAGTGCTTTATTGCAATTTCCTCTGAACCCATTCTTCAAAATTATTTTTTAGTTTGCAGATACCAAACTCATCAACAGACATGGCATTAAGCTCTAACTTTCATGCTGCTGACTATGCAGTATTAGCAGTAACACTAACAGTTTCTATGACAATTGGAGTTTACTATGCTTACAAAGGAAGAAATTCCACTTCAGCAAAGGAATATTTTACTGCCAGTGGAACCATGGGAATTGTGCCAACCACATTTTCTTTGCTTGCAAGTGTCATTTGTTCAATCTGGTACATTGGTTTTCCAGCTGAGGTTTATGAATATGGGTTTCACTTTGCATGGGATTTCATAATGTTACCCATCGCAATGAGCATTGTAGCTTACGGATTTGTTCCCGTGTTTTATGATCTTGGTGTAACCAGTGCCAATGAGGTAAACCTAAACTGAATAAGCATAATCCATTTAGCTTGTTTCCATAATTCACGAAACCTACACTTTTTTATTAGTACTTAGAAAAACGATTCAACAAAACTGTCAGATTAATTGGATCCATCTTGTACATAATAAATTCGGTGAGTAATAAGCATTTAACTGATGAAAGTATTCAGACATTATTAAATTTTCTAATTTAATTTTAGGGGTTGTATGTAGCTTTGGTGACATACATTCCAGCACTTTCTGTTAGCCAAGGTACGGATATATAGACCACTTTTTCATTATATGTTAGTCATAAACAAAATAGATATCAGCATGCATGACCTTGCATCGTTGTACAGTTCTTGTCATCTCATTATCTTTCTTTATAACCTTTCATAAAATTAACAAAAACATTTTTAACCACAGTAACTGGCATTCATCTGTGGATATCCATAGTGATGATGAGCCTTATTGGAACTACTTATACAGCATTGGTTAGTATAATTGACAAAACCAACTATTGGGGAGGGGCAATTGTGTACTAGCTGGATTTACAGCTGTTAATTGTGTGTGTTTATGGTTGCTTTAAATATTAGGGAGGAATTAGAGCAGTTATGTGGACTGATGTATTTCAAATGCTTATAATTTATGCTTCAATGATTGCGGTTGTTATAAAAGGAACCATGGATATTGGGGGAGGAATAACTGTTTTTGAAAGAGCTATTGAAGGACATCGATTTGCATTACCACCGTAAGTAATGCCATACATGTCTGTATTTGTTATACTCTTAAATGTTTAACCAACAACAATATTATTCTCTTTGGCTGTATTTCAGATTGACAGCTGATCCAAGATACCGTTACAACATTGGAACTGTAATTCTCATGTGTTCATTATACTGGATTGGACTATATGGCACTTATCAAACACAAGTACAGCGATATTTGTCATGTCCATCAAGAAAAAGTGCACAGAGGTACGTGATCAATTTATGCTGTTAAATCTTAATAGCTACAGAATGCATACATGTATGCATATTATTTATTGGTTTCTAAAAAGGAATTAAATGCGTCTATTGTGAGACCTTAGATGGCCCAAGGGCAATAGCGTCTTTGGTTTATGTTAGGGGGGACGCTTCAAATGTGAAATTATTAGATGGTCCTTTTAATAAACAAAGTGCTAACATTTCTTCCAAAACGTACAACTATAGCTTCACTGTTATGGTTGTTATTTGACACACACATGTATGACAGCTTGACTGCTTAAAAGATTAAGTTTTGCTGGTAAAAATAATTTGTTTAAAAATGTTGAGGGGAACACAACTCCATGGTTTCCCAGCAGCTCCAGAACACCGAAAGGCAAAGAGCAGTCTGTGAAGAGGTTCATAAGGCGGTCAGTCCACCAAGACGTAATGAAACGACACTTGAGAATTACATGCAAGGCACCAAAACAAATTGAGATCAAAAATGAAAAAAAAGAGGCACGCCCAACAACGGAACAAAGGGAGGAGACAAAAAGAACCTTTGGCCACTCAGCTAATCAAAGACTTTCGACAGCACAGATACCAAGTTGACAAGTAGCCCAAGTCTGATGAGAGAAGGGCTGAAGCAAAGGAGTGAATAGATGTGAATAGGCAGGCTCAAAATACGGAGAAGGTTGATGACCTTTTGGCAATAAGAGCAGAATTGATGGATTTGAGGAAGCCAGCCAAGGGGATAGTCAAAAAGTAATCCAAGTAAACATACTTCCTGGCGTATGAGAAGGGGAAGGTCGCCAAGTTTGAGATCAAGATCACAAATTTCGTAATGTTAGATGGAAAAAAGTGAACGCAAAGAGTCTTGGTGGAAGAGAAGCCAAAACAGTGGTGAAGAGCACAGAGCTCAGTGCAAGGTGATAGCAGAGGCAAAAGATAGCCAAGTCATTGACAAAGAGAGTGCTGTAACTAACGAAAGAAAAATAAGGAACACCATAGACAACTAAGAAGTAGAAAGCAATGTGTCTTCAAGTTTATCTGGTTCTTTAATTTCCATTAATAACAGCAATCAGGGAGAGTCATATTGACCAATAAGTAAGTGGATAGGTATTAGGGGGAAGGGTGAGGCACACCGACTGCAAGGTCATATGGCACCCACAGAAGTGAGGCAACAGAAAGGACAATCAAACACGGTCAATGAAGCGAGAAGATGCAGAAAGCAGACAAAAAGGAAGAATTCAGAAGGATGGTTGACCTGGTACCGACCAATAATGAGCATCATCAGTGACGTTATGGATATAAGTGTGAGAAGTATTTCTAGCATTGACTCTCTCAGTGATCTTGATGAGCTAAATTTTGCAACTGACAACTGGAGCACAAATTTGTTGTGCAATGAAGTTGATGGCAACGGCAAACAACGTGGTACTTAAAACTGCCCTGGAGGATGCTAATTTATTGTGAAAACCACAAAAACAAAGTGGAGCCCACACACATGCAAAATGTGCAAGAGGTCAAAAAGAAAAAGAGGTAAGCACCCTCTCAGGCCGGCAACATGTTTGTAATATGCCATTTTGCGAGGTAGTGTTATAGGCCTTGTCAAGGTCAAAAAACGCCAACAGTATATGCTGGTGTTGAAAAAAAGCATCTGAAGGACATTTTTCAAGGAAGATGAAATAGATGACCATCGAACAACAGTGACAAAAGCCCCACTGGAGCAAGGTGAAAAAGTAATAACTCTCCAGCCACCACATCATGCGTTCAAACATCTTGCAAATACTGCTGGTAGGTGCAATGAGACGACAGCTAGAGAAGAAGTGAGACTTTCCCCAGGTTTGAGGAAAACAATGGTTTCGCAACCAAGGCAGAGGAAACCTTACCTTTGCTTCAGAGTTTTGAAGAAAGAAAATAAAAAAAAGGAAGAGGGATGAGAAAAAAAAGCTCAACATCGACATGTACATTTGGTTTGGACCAGGGGCAGAAGTGTGGGAGGTATACACCCAAACTAAAACTCCTCCAAGTTGAAAGAGAGATCACACTCGTCAAGGTGAGAGGAAACAAACAACAGCAATGAACCCTCTGCACAATGCTTAATAGCCTGTAAGTGCGGGTCATAGTTGTGGCAGTTGCTAAAGTCTACAAAGTGTTGGACTAAGGAGGTAGCAACTGTCGCCGGAGAGGTATAATGTTCATGTCAATAGAGGTGGAAGAGAATGCGTTTACCACTCACCCAATGGACCCAATCGTAAACTCTAGAGACAGGGGTGTTGGTGGTCAGGAATGACACATAACTTCTCCAAGAGGTGAGTTGTGTTTAGCAGCAAGAACAAGACATGCTTTTGTGCAAAAGCATTGAAAAATAAGGAAATTGTGGGGAATGGGCAACATTTGAAGTGGTGCAGAACAGACTTGCACTCTTGGATTACCGTAGCAAATTCATCTTTCCACCAAGGAACAGAGCAACGACCTAATTTGCCAGAATTAAAGGAAATAGAGGCATGAGCGGCAAAAAGGATAGCTGTGAATAACACAGTAAGAGGCATCGATGTCCAAGGCAGCAGTAACTGTCCACTATGCCAGACTGGTAAAAAGGGGCCAGTTTGTCTTGCAAAAAAATCAATGGCAGGGTGGAGAAAGCAAAGATGAACCCACTGGTTTCTTCATGCTCTGAATCGTTCCGCCAAGTCAGGCAAAGATCAATAACATGTTGCGAGTCTAGTGTTTGCAAGAGTTCTCATCTGTATAACACAGAATATCTCGACAAAAAAACTCTCTTCTCCTCTTTTGCAGGAGTTAAGAGTCTGATGTAGAGAAACCGTAACAAAAAAAAAACGGCAAACAATTAGAGCATTGACAGGAGACGAGCTTGTTTAGAATTATGGGTCTTAAACAGGAAGCAACCATTTCACAATTTGAAAACATCAGGAACAAAGTCGACGGATGTCAGCAAAAACTTATGAATAGCAATGGGTGAGATCTGTGTGAAACTACCCTCGCAATAGCTGATGACAAAGAAGTGTGTACGGTTGGTGAACAGAATAGGGCAAACCGAGGAAACATTGAGAATCGGTGAGCCTTTGGAACCAGATGGAACACTAAGCGTTAGGTCCATTGTGTTAATGGTCACTGGGGAGGATATTTGAGTTGTGACCATAATAGAGCAATGAAAAGATGTACAACCTCTCCCCGGTTGGAAGCCCCCTTACTTTAGGTGCACAGGAAAGCCTTAAAACTCCGGAATAACGACCCCCCCCCAGTCACTTTCACGCTAACTGCCTCCAAGGTGTTTTCACGAGTGCCAAGGCAAAAGAGGACCCAAAACAAAAAATTCTCTCACCCATCCCATACCTGTGGGCTTTTGGCCTCTGCGGGAGTACTGCACGGTACTGGAACCACGCAGCCGAGTCACCAGATTTCCACTCAGTAGTAGTGCCCTGGAACCATTCAACTCAAACCTGCCATCGCAGGGTGCAGTGAGAGGGTATCACTTAAAAGAAAGGGCAACAGGTTGGGGATGTGGAGGAAACAGGAAATGTAGAAGTTCAGCGAGCAGCAAGCCACCGCCGCTGCTGCCCCCGCCAAATGTTAACAAGAAACATGTTAAAGTAAACTATTAACTCTTACTTTTTTTTAATAGGACAGTGTGGTTTAATCTTCTTGCATTTTTTACTTTGGAATACCTCATCGTGTACATGAGCCTGATGTTGTATGCTTACTTTCATGATTGTGATCCTAAGTTGGACAACAAGATTTCTACTTATGATGAGGTACAGTATTAAAGTATACACTGATATAAATTAATTAAACAATTCAAGAAATCTGTTGTGTTGAACTGTTTTTACATTTCAGCTTTTGACATACTTTGTCACAAAGACTTTTAAAGATTTTCCTGGACTACCTGGCTTGTTTGTGTCTGGAGTTTTCAGTGGTGCATTAAGGTAAATAACAATATCACTTAAAACTCCCTTTACTGTATACCTACAATAAAACACTATTATAGCAGACACATACCTTAGATATGACTCTTTAAGTGAATACCTGATAATGTAAAAATGTAGAAAATGCTATAATAGTGCAGTACTCAGTAGCTATAGGCTTAGTGCTCTTGCATCCAAAAAATAAAATAAAAGTACTAAAATCCTAAATTAATGAAAAAAAATAAACTGCCTAACACTCACAATTTGCAAAGAGTAAGTAATAGACGTTACAAAGATACATGTTACATGATGCCGTGTTTGCAAAGAGTGACAAGCTTTATTTTCACTTAGCTTGTATATTATACATTTAATATCCTTGCATAATATGCAACGAGAGAAATCATCTAATGTCATATAAATTATGCCAATAAAACTTTAACTACTGTTATGCAATTTCATAGGTTGGTGAGCAAGTGATTGAGCACTCTTGCACTTTCCCCACGACATATGCCTGACATGTGGTGATAGTGATATTCCTCATTTATCATAACTCATCAATAGCTTTAGCTTGTATGGAAAAACATTCATTCATACATCCTGAAAATTTAACCCGCCTTGCCTGGATTGGCATATGGGGCGATTTCCGGGTGGGCTGGTGAGCTAAAAGTATTTACTGACTATAGAATCTTTTTTATTTTTTAAAAATAAGAAAATCCGTTCAATAAACAGGGGTTCCCCTTTCTTGAAAATCCCAACCATGAAACTTTTTCCCTTTATCTCTTCGTTTTGCAGTTATTCTTTCTTCTAAGTTACACAGAATGTATGTCCACTAGTGACTAGTGGTATGTTTACTTTTCTACTAGACTAGATAGCAAACAAAAATATTACAGAATTTGTTACCTTTCTTCCCCAAAATAACTGGAGACAGAAAAACTAAAGAATAGTGACAAAATCACAGACATTAGGCCGAGCGCAAACGAGGTAACATTCTGGAAACATGCTGGCAACATGTTACTACTAATTCTCCTGCAAATACGACT
>JAQIWH010007553.1:0-11287 GCA_034695005.1 Cryptops parisi | reverse complement strand
GTTTGTTTTATTTATTTTGTTTGTTTTGTTTGTTTACATTTATTTTGAAAAATTAAATTTCGGAGGTATGGGAATAATACTCAACCGATAGGCTCTCAGTTCAAAATTTTTCTACTTAATAAATTGATATTTTATTTAAGACGCCGGTTCACACGGGTTTTTAATCATTTATAAAACCGTTTTCTTAGTTATAAGCGTTCTTTTGATAATCACCTTTTTAAGGGTTTCTAGCACAACACAACAAAATGCTCTAGTTTTTGCAACCATAACTTAACATACTGTATACTGTAGCTTCATTTTTTCAAGTTTTCCAGCATAACACAGTACAATGCTGCTACAGCTTCCTTAGCTTTCTATACCAAAACAACGCATGTTCACAACGTTGCAGGTTTCCAGCATAACAGAGTACAATTTGAGAGTACAGAGCCCCATATAGATCAACGATTGGTGACTGGAGTTCAAAACATGGCCTTTTTTTAATCAATTGAAGACTAAAGTATTTACACTTTATAACACTGCAGAATCACAGCCTGTCAAAATTCATGGCATTTGGTTCAACTCAAATCTTAACTTGTCTGTACATATTGAAAAACTCACCAATCGAATTAATGCTAAAATTTACCTTACTAAATGTATGAAGAATGCATTAAACTACCGAAAGAAATTGATGTTTGTTAAAGCTAAAATTAATTCATTATTAATTCACGGCATTGTGCTTCGGGAGGACACTCCCAATTATAGAATTAAATGTCTTCAAGTGGCATACATCCGAATCATTAGGATCTTATTCGGCCTAAGCCGTTATCAATTAATTTCTAAATTCCTACGTTTACGGAAGTTATTAGCATTCTTTCAAATGATTAACTTTTTTTTATTACTGGAGATAGGATATGGATTGAGATGCAGTACTCTCCCTCTGGCCCAATGGCTGGTAAATGGTGATAGACAACACTAGGGAAGCTTACTGCTACACTTTCAAATATAATACTCAATCGAGTAATGTTATGATTATGAATCGTTTTCCTTTCAACACCCGTTTATCTTGGTATCTTCTTCCAAGTTTCATAAGGAGAGTTGCAATTACTCATTTTTGGAGTTTAAATATTTGCATAAAGGGTACTTTTTTTGTTAACCCGGCCATCTTCTGATACTTGCTTGTACTTGGCTATGAGTTTATTTTGCAGGTTAGATTAGAAAAAAATAAACCGTATATTAACCATACTTATAAAGTATAGTTTATGTATGGTTCCTTACCTAACCTGCAAAATAAACTCAGAACCAAAGGTGGCCGGGTTAATAGGAAAGTACCCTTTATGCAAATATTTAAACTTCAAAAACGTTGAGAACCGAGACTATATATAGGCTTACTTACATTATTCTTTAACGTCATGTTGTTCATACTACAGTATTTATATGAAACTCCCTGCCCAAAAATGTTTTAAAAATTAATTTTACATGTCAATATTCTCAATGTGATAAGGAATGTCGCTACTTTAAAACAAAACTATTTCTATATATATCTTCTTAATAATTAGTGATTTTTTGTAAGATATATTTGATTTTATTTTTATTTTATAGTACTCCATGTTTTATTGATTTTTTTAATAGTCTTTAATAGGTTTTTCAATTTTTTTAATTTCTTCATGTATTTGTTATTATCATTGGTTTTCATGCTTTAAGTTCAAATTATTCCTGTTTTGACCCTATTGGTCGTTATATTGAACAATAAACAATATATTGTTATACGTTTCTAATTTTTTATATTTTTATTTTTTATTTTATACATGTTTATATTATTCATATACCTCAATCAAATATAATCTTAAGAAAAAATTGATTCACCGGTACCTTAGAATTTTTATTCAAACTTACAGACAATTTAATTGTTTTTACAAACACAAAAAGGTCTCACTTTACGAAACTGATATTAAGTACTCAAATGAACATCGACCTAAAAACAAATAATACAAACAAGTAGGAATGCATCAATAGTAGGCTACTTATACTGAAACTGGTTTTATTAATTTGGAGGAGGGGAATATTTCAAGTGAAACTCACCAATAAACTTAAAAATTTTTTTTTTCATAAACTCGTGATTAATGAACATACAATTTTTCACATATACAACACTAGCTGTACCCGCGGCTTCGCTTGCAATCGTTTTATAATTAAACAATTAAAACAGGAATAAAAAAGCTTGGGTTTTTGCAAACTCTCGCTCGCACCCTATGCTGTCTCCAACCATCGCGCGCAGACTAAGACGTACCACTCTGTGGTACATACATCATTCGGATGCGCAACACACTTCTCCACACTGCTGCCCGCAGCCGAAGCGTATAAGAATATTACTTATCCGAGATTATTTATCCGAAACGTACATTCAATTTGGATAAAACTACTGTGTTATCTGGAACTTCTAATATGCTGACAAAAAAAAGTTAATCGGATCAATAGTTTTTGCATGGTGAAGTCACAAACGTACATACGGACTTTCACATTAATATATTAGTAGGATAAAATTGGTACCAAAATCGTACTGTTTATTTTTTTAAATACGACTAACGTTGACTTTTTTGGACATAACGACCATGACTAATTTTTTTATGTTTCTAATTTAGATTTAAATTACCAAAGAACTACATACTGCGTGTTTCTTTAGTGCACTTTTCATTCTTAGTATTTCTTTTTAACTTTTTGACGACATACTCAAATGTTTCTAAAATACTCAACACACAGATTCCCAAATAAAATCCAATCGTACCTGCGATATCACTGAACAAATTTGTTAGCCAATAGACATAATGCTCTTCTACAACTTCATACGTGTTAATAGGATAGTACATAACGAGGCTGGTTTTATCGTCTGATGAAGTATAAAATCTATCTATAGTAAACGAATAAACGACGTCTCTGCATTTCTTTTTACAATCGCACTCAGACAATTTAATTGTTCTGTACACGTCCAATGCTTTGGAATAATAGTCAATTAAGAATGTTTCATTTTCACATTGCTGAAAGTTACTCCCATCCATGAATGGAAAACTAAAAATAATTAAGTATTCAAAGAAATATTAGGTTTTTATCAGCGATAAAGAATTAATATAAAACATTACATTACCCGCAGGTTATTTTTTCCTTCAGTTTTTTATCAAAGCAGTTGTTTCTACATTGAATGAATGTTTCTTCGTCTGTGCAAGGATCGTCTTGAGTGTTCAAATATCTAAACTAACAGAGCAAATTTGTTCAATTTATATAATAAAATATATTCATGTCGAATAAATAATTCATTTAACTTGTCGAAGTGATGACTTACTTCTTTCACCGTCAAGCGTAACTCCGAAATCATGCTATGAAAAAGCACTTCGGTTAAATATGACGATTCATGTCTTGGTGGAGTACCTGAATTATCTAACAAAAACTGCGGAATAACAACCAGTATGTGAAAATAAAGTCTCAGTAAAAATAAAGTCAAAGTATCATTGTTAACAATAAAATAGATATCCAATCATGAACGTACCGAAACTGCAATTTTCTCCACCCAAATACGGTGAACGCTTAGAACATTATAATGTATACTTTTAATCGGGTACATTTGTGAGACGTTATTCAACTGTGTTTCAGTGTTGTTCAAATATATGTCCGTTAATTTTGATTTAATTTTGGAATCAATCAGTATACTTCTCTTCGTTATGTGATATTTGCTTACGGTAGTTTTTTCATATTTGAGATGTTGCAAACTTATCAAAGTTTCGGGACCTATATGCTTTATTGGTTCACCTGTAGCATTTCAAATTAATTAATAAATAAACATAAAATTATCTGTTTTAACAAGCTATTTCATCTAGCATATAAATATAATGAAAATAAATTTTCTAATTATCTAGAATAGCAACTTTTGCAGTCAACGAGCAAACTACGAAATGTGCCTCGTAACGTATTACTCAACCATTTGGCATCACATAACCACATTTATGGTTGATGAATAATTAACCGAGATCAAACAAAAACAAGTATTATTTCTGAAAAATGACGCTTTATAAATTTTAAATACATTTTGAAACATTTTTAATCTGGGATCACGACAATTAAATGATTTGACATTCCCAAAAGTGAAGCATACAATCAGCACTTTTCTTTAAGTGTTTTAGGTTTTTGATGCGTTCACAATTCACAACTCAACTCACGTCTTCGTGACTCACTCTTACTTTCACTAACTCACTCACACTTTCACTCACTCACTCACAAGTGAGCTAATATAAAGCGTATAATAAATATTTTTAGAGAATATAGAAAATTCATACACTATACTTACGTGGAGATAACGACAAACAGATTCCATAAACAGAATTAAATTGCACCGAATCCATTTTTAAGGGAATATTATTCACTTCATAATCATCATGGTGCTTGTAAGAACGTGCCACGGTTTCACGCTATTTAAGTGCAGTATTAGAGTAATGATTTGTTTGTAAAAAAGTTAGTTTAAGAAAATAAGTAAATAACAATAAGCCAACATAATATAATTGAACATACTGTTGAATCAATATGAAAGTCCAATTCAGATAACTGATGTTCTTGCCATAAATCATCCAGCGTTACGTTAAATATAGTGTTTAAAGTAAACCAATCACATGTATCATTAGAAATGGTAAGTGAAGAACATCTCGATTTCATAAACTCGTCAAGTTTTTCAGTGAAACTTCTAGCTAGAGTGGTTGGGCAAAATATAATTGCTGGAAACGTGATTGTATCGTTTCGAAGAATGGTGATTTTGGTCGAAATCGGACAACTCAGAAAATAGATTATAAGAGTTGAAAGGTGAAAGACACACATTCCCAAACAAAACGTAATCGACGTTAACCAGAAACATTTCTTGCAATATCCATCAGATGGGTTCATCAATTTTCTCAACCCTAAATAAGTAATACATCATCTTTAGCCGCGAATTTTTATGGAACTTATACCACTGTATTAATATAAATAGGCTATAGAAAGGAAAATATCAGCGTGACACATACATATTTCATGAAAACAAAGCATGTGATCAACACACGTGTCAGACATACATTGTTTGCGTGTGTGGAAGCTGTTCATTGGTGCTATTTTCATTTTTCTTGAAATCGATTTTCATAGTCATCGACAACCATGATTACATCGTGACATCGTTACATTAAAAATCATGATTTGCAGCTATAAAATATTTAGGAAGTTGTAACTAATGGTCCATTTAGTCAGTATCAAATGTTGTTTCATGTATTTTTTATCATCCAATGAAAATAGAAACAGTGAAGCCTCTAAAAGCTTTCATCAGATGTGTCGGATATTGCAGGATAATGTATCACTAAACTAGACTACACTGCTTAATACTATTGGAAAGACCCCTCATACGCAAACAATATTTGTCTGACACATTAGTTTACCACATAGTTTTTCTTATGTAGAATGTGTCATGTTAAATGAATTACACTGTATAACCAGAAATATCACCAGGTGTGTGAAATGCAACTTCTTTGATTTTCAAAATCATTTCTGCAGTTGGTTCATTTGGCTCGGGTGCGATAGCATTTTCATGAACTTTTACATTTGTCTATCAATACTTTAAATAAAATGATGTACATTATATTACATGTACAAAATTTAAAATGTATTTAAATTTCAGTTGTAAGAACTATGTTTAAAAATTTATCAAATCAATAAATAAAATAACTTTGGTGTTTACCTGCTCCATTCTGGTCATGCAGCTCATTCACTTATATAAATTGAACGTCTAGCACAAAACTGTTAGCATTTTGTTACACTATACACTGAACAACATCTGCAACTTTACACTATGGTGGGTGTGTTCTTTGTCTGCTGAAGGAAATGAATAGCTAAACTAGAACGCAATTAGTTGCTCAATTAGGACAGCATAGTCTGGTTTATTGCTACACACCCTGTCGTAGACAGTGTTTTTAAATGTGACGTTTTGTTTATTAATAATAATTAACCAGTTCTGTTTGTGTATCTGTGATGAACGCTTTTTGATTTACCTTCATCTCTCACGTTGTTGTGGTTATTCCCTAGGATAACCATAAAGATCAAAAGGGTAAACAACGAGATGGGAATAAAAAAAAAGCTAGCAAATCCATAAGAATGATTCTGAAATCGGTCAGTTCATGACAATAAACTGCATCATGAAGAACTGCTCACTATGTATATATTTATATGATTATGTACGTTTTCATACCAACGAATGTTGCAAAGCACCATGGGTGTAAACAAAGGGCTCAATTCTCGACTCCTCGTTGTTACCATTCTAACACAAGGCTTATTTCTTCTTTATATAAACTTATATTAGCAAAGATACACAACAACTTGGCGGTTAGATAACACTACTTATATATTCTAATGACACAAATTACACTAGACAACAAATTTTGAAAAAAGTCAAACCTCTGAAATAAATAACAATAATCAAAGTGTACCAAACAGTGGTCGATCAAACACTCCACCTTCGAGCTGCAACGCCGTCAGTGGCTGTTGGCCAGATCACCAAAAAGTACTATTATTTATTGAATTCTGACAAAAAACATGAAGACTGTGGAATACCAATGTATTACTTTAGTAACCCATTTCAAACGGATTTTTCAGTAATTTGGGATTTTGTGTAGTAGTAATTTAGTAAAACTTTCAACACGTAAATCAGGTTTCCATTATTTTGTCCCTGGTAGCTATACCTATTTACGGTAAATTAAGCATAGCTATATAATGAAGTTTTGTATTTATTTCTTTTTGTATTCACATTCAACCACTTGTGTAGTTTTGTACATGTTCAGTGCTTTAAATAGGGTTTTTTTAATATTGAAGTAATTTTCAAATGACCGATGACTATAATGCACGGGTAACTAAAAACGTGGTCAATTCAAACGACAGAAAATATATACAGCTGTAAAACGTATTTAAATATTGGATAAATAAGCATGATTTTTTCAGTGAATGTTTGCTTCAATATATCATCAATAAAGTTGTTCTTGCTTCGGTAGTTGTTCTATTATTAAAACAACTGTGTCAAAAAGTGACACGTAATTGTTATTTTCTTTTGTCGAGAAGTCGAAGCAATATTCGCTCAGCTATCGGCAAGATCGAAAGTAATATTACATGACATCATTAAGAAGTTTTTATGGTTGTTTATTTTCTCAACGTACATGGAAAAATGTTACGGAATGTTAAAAAAACATTGCTAACAAAATCAAGCAACAAAATTTACTGCAGTAATTAAATTCTGGGTAATTGAAACACATTAAAATGACCTTATTTTACATCGGTAAGCAAGAAAACAGTGAATTGAAATGAGATTGAACATGTGGAAATTTTCAAAATAACGTACTAGTATTTGCTCCTATTTATTCCATAACTTAATTTAAGTATTTAATACTGTACAACGAGTAGAATGGTTATTTAATGTATCAAAAACATGTAAAATGAAATTGTTTGAATAGTTATTATCTATAAAAATATGGTGGACTTATTTTGGCACGCTGAGTGACTTGGAACATGCTTCGGTACAACACTAAATTGCCGATCCTTGATGTAGATAATTTGTATAATAGTAATTTGAATAATAGTAATTTATTTAGGAAAAAAGTTGAGGAAAAAAAAACTCGTGAATATGAGAAGTCAGTAATATATAGATGTGTGTGTGAAAGAGTTAACAGTCGTCAATTAAACAAGTAGAACAAGTTGAGTATTCAGTGTGAAGCACGGGTTTCCTAAGTAGACTATGATCTTTGATCTACTTTAGTAAACTACTAGACTTTCTATAAATCTCGTGCATTTAAGCATAATAAGAAGATACAAATTGTTAACACAAAATACAAATACCAGCAATCTCTTTAGTTGAGATATTTAGTGCGCATCACTATTCATTGAACTCGTTTAGTGGGTACCTGAACACATCGAATTGATTGCCAATTTTTTCGAACATAAATGTAATGCACACGTACCGGTACAACACCTGTTGTATAAAAATACAAACTGTACCAAGAATTTACCGTTTCTGGATTGTATTTTTTACTATATTGTTAACAACTTCCAGCAGTGTTAAAACACATAGCCCTAAGTAAAATCCAATAGTGCCAGAAATGTCACTCATCAAACCTGAAAACCCATATGCATAGCTTTCTATTATTATCTCGTGAATATTAACAGGATAATTCACATGGAATCTTGTAGTATCGTCTGACGGCATGTAACTTCTGTCTAAAGTGAACGAATATAAAATGTCGTTGCATTTTCGATGGCAAGCACATTCGGAGACTTTCATCGATCTGTAAAACTCTACGGCTTTATTATATGACTTTAAAGTGTCGTTCACACATCGTTCGGTGTTTGTCACATTCATGAATGGGAAACTATAAGGACACATTAAAGAAATTATGTGATTAAACTTCTCAATAGAAACGTGTTGAATGACAAACAATCAGGTAAATATTATTATTAACCTGCATCCAAGTTTCTGCTTCAATTTGTCATCTACGCATGTGTTGCGACATCTAACCAACGATTCTTCATCCGTACAGGGATTTTTGTGGGTATTTAGAAATCTAAACTATAGAAAATTATTTTTAATTGTTTAATTTCAATTAAAATTTAATAATCATATCAGTGACATTGTAAAAACAATTTCAGAACTAATCTTGTGCAATAATTGTTGCAAAAACCCAAAAACAATAACCACCACTCCAACATTGATAAAAACATCAAAAAGATAAATTAACTACGCAAAAAAACTACGAACCATGCAAACAAAGATACAACGGTCAAGTTAAATAAAAGGTTGTAAAAACGTTTTTGTTTGTTTGAAACGTTTCTTTATGAAATTTGTTTGAAAGTGCTTTTTACAACCTTTTATTTAACTGGAACTGTTCGTTGTATCTTTGTTTGCATGGTTCGTACTTTTTTGCGGTCAATTTTGACTCACTTCCCGATATCCCACAAAAATGAAATTTGACAAACGGACATAGTCCGCCATATGTTTTAGTCTATTAAATTTTAAAGTCTCGATGTCGCGTAATTATCACAAAATTTGCATGTGAAAGACCAAATTTGTGAAGGCCGAGTGTTTGAATCAGTTCGACATGAGATAATCCTCGCTTGGAGAAAGACAGCTGACTGGTCTGGTTAGCTGGCAGAGTGTATGGTGCATTTTTTCCTCTTTAAGAAAAGAGGGGGAAAAAAAGACCACTGGATAGATAAGTTAAGATGGGAGATAAGACGAGAGGAGAGATAAGATGAGAAGAAAAGTGAACCCTTTCGAATAATAAAAGGTTGTGCCTAAAAACAATGTTTTTCTGATTACTTGTTAAAACAATTCAACACATATTTCTTATACTTTGAAACTATTTTAAAACTTTCACAAAACAATTTTAAATAAATTTCATATAAGCCTGTCACTCGCAAAAATTGCGCAATTTCAAGATGTCTTACTTCTTTCACGGAAAGCCGAAGTTCTGTGAAGTAACTTTCGAATATTGATTCTGTCAAGTACAATGCTTCATGTTGTGGTATATCATCAGGAGAATGTAGCAAAAACTATAAATATCACACACCTGAAGTTGCGTAAATTATTCAGAAATAAAATAAACGATAACTATTAAATATTAATGTACCGTGAAACTTATATTTATATTCCATCTGTTATCCATGCTCAAAATATTAGTGCTATAACCGGACGAAGATTCATTTTCAATTGGTGTTGATGTCTTCGTTAAATGTTTCAAGCCAATGAATGTATCTGGTCCTTTGAACAACATGGTTTCACCTGTTAATTGAATAATAAACAAACTGACGTTATCAATGTGAAATTACATCAGTGGAGATCAAATATTTTGTCTCACGTGGATATAAGGTCAAACATGATCCATGAACAGTTTTCAAAATCTTCCAGTTCATTGGAAAATCGATTCTATTTTCCTTACAGGACTCGGTTTTACACTAAGGTAATACGTTATTTTAATAATATTGGTTAGGTATGTATACATAAGTATTCTAAAGACACCGGTATTAAATACGGTACCGGTACTTACTGGAGTTTTAATTTCAAAATCTTCGATGGTGAGCTGGTTTGCTTCCCAAAACACATCAATGTACGTGATGTTCGTTTTTTTTTTCAACTCTATGAAACTGCATTGATCTTGCAGGATTTTTAGCGGATGACACGTAGAGTTTAGAAACTCATTCAGTTGAGTTTCAAAATCTCGCGCTAGTTTTGGTAGACAAAGAGTCATAGCGGGAAACGTTATACTGTCATTACGATTAATTATGACTTCAACCGTGATAGGCCAGCTGAGATAATACTGCATTAACGTTGCTGTTTGAAAGAAACACAATCCGAAACAGAATACAAGCGCACATAACCAAAAGAATTTCTCACATTTAGTGTAGGAAGAATTCATCAATTGCTTAAAACCTGGAAAATGAATACCAATTTTAAATAACTGTAACTTTAAACACTTAGTAGGCTTGGCCACCTTTAACCTGGAATATGAGATGCATGAATTCCAGAAATAGTTGTTTCATAGTGATTGATCAAATACACCACCTAAATGTAATTTTTTGTCCGATAATTTGAACGTAATATAGTCCGATAATTTTAACAATAATATTGTATATAACATAACATATACAGGGTTATTCATAATTCCGTAATACACCACAAAAATTTATCACTCTGTAACTACTTAACAAATATTAAGATAACAAACTAAGGTAACATACACAAAACTTATTCCAGGTAACTGACTGGGTGGTGCAATTAAAAAAAACGTTTTGCTTTCATTTTTTAACAACCTTTTATTTAACTTGACTGGTCGTAAAAAAGGTTTCAAAATGTTCTGATAATTCAACGTCGTTTTTACTTATGTTCCCAGTATCCTACACACTTGAAATTTGGTATACTAATTAATCCTGCGTGATAATTTCATCTGTCAAATTTGGAGACATTCAGGTCGCGTTAATTACGACCTTGACAGTATTTAAATATTGGTTTTACCTGGTAAAGTGTTGCTTACGCTCCGATCCACATTTTTTAAAGTTTCGATTTTGGTTAGCATACAATCAGTTAACAAGAATAAAAACAACTGCATGCAGCTTTTAAATGATCAAACCATTGGATGTCTGGAAATAGAAAGCTTTTGATTGGTAGGCCTGTACCCGGATGAAGCTGTTAGCGCTTGGTGTTGGTACAATACAGAACTTTAAATCGAAATATTGCAAGATAAAGCAATAGTTTGATTGACTGGCTTTGGCT
>JAQIWH010007552.1:0-11290 GCA_034695005.1 Cryptops parisi | reverse complement strand
GTTGAAGCTTTTCTAGATAGAACAATCAGATGAAAAATGTTATATAAAATGTTGTTTATAGAGTTGCGCAGTACTGTTAATCGTCTTGTTTGACACACTGAGGCACACACCTTATTAACTCTTGTCTTGTTCTAGTTTTGAACAAGTCACAAACATCGTTTATCATTGCTTAATAAACTTCTGACATGTTTTAGACGATGAGAATATTAAGAGAAATAAGTAAAATTATTAAATTATCTAGTATAACACTGTATAATCAACAGGAGGCAATTGTAAAGATCAGTTGTATGCTTTATCAGTTGTACATAAAGATTAGTTTCATCTTTCTTAGTTGCTTCTTGAACTAGAGATTGTCTAAAAGGGATAATAAACTCAAGTTTTCATTCCAGCTGCTCAACTTTATGCAAATTCATATTTTTTTGTTCAAACCAACTGAACTGCCCAATGCTTTTCAGTTCTCTGAGTTTACGCTTCGATCAATTTTACATTCAATTTGAGGTGGTTCTTCGAAAGTGTAGAGAGGTTTCAGTGTAACAAGACACAGCATGGGCTGGATGTTTGATGTGGCTTCACGTGGTCAGAATGCCTTTAGGTAGCACTTGATGAAAGGTCTTAACATCCTTGTAATGCCAGCTTGACATATTTTTTTGTACAGCTTGAACAATACTTTCATGTCTAAAGTAGAGCTTTCATGTCTACAGAAAAAACAAACACAAAAGTAGTAGTATATAAAAATTTCAGATGCACTAATTGCTAATGGTTAAGTTACTTTCTCTTTCTTGTTGACTGTTATACATTTTTAATTTGGTGCTAAAAATAGTGATGAGCTTTGTTTAGTTATTTAATATATGTTATTATTGACTTCTTGTTGTTTTCTGATTTGGTTTAATCTGTTGAACTTTGCACTGATTGATTGAAGTACTGTATTGATAGCGAAAGAAAGACCCGTGTTGTTGAGATGGTTTCTGGTTGAGTACTTTGCTTCACATTCAGCAGGGAGGGATAGCTTCACTTTATATCCCCTTTGGAGATTTCGATTTTTTTGAACATTTCGGGGTCTTTTTCGTGGATTATTGATTAAATAAAAGAATTACTTTTTTTTTTTAAACTCTGGGTCTTTTCGCTTCTTAGATCGCTTGCCCCTGAGGGACGGCGGTGGCCTGATGGACGACGATCCTTACCGCGATCCGATGTCACGGACACGGCAGTCACCAAACCCAGATAGCCTGGGACTGCGGCATGGCGGTGGGTTATCGTCACGGGATCGTGATGGCTACATCATCGACCTCCAGAACCAGCTAAGCGAAATGCAAAAAGAGTACGGCACCCTCAAGAAGGAGTTGGACCTTACAAACCAAAAGCTAGGCTCCAGCATGCACAGTATTAAAACTTTCTGGAGCCCAGAGCTGAAGAAGGAACGGGCCCTTCGTAAAGAAGAATCCGCCAAATACTCGCTGATCAACGACCAACTTAAATTACTCAACTCGGAGAACCAGGTAAGAGCCCCCCTCTACGTTGCATTATTGATGATTAATGGGTGAGCTGGGAATCTGTTTGAAGAGGCGCCAGTGATGTTGCAATTGTTGGAGTGAATGTGCTTAGGTGTTAAAGTTCATTCATTAGCCCTTGGATGAGACTCTCCACCCTTAAATCACTCACTCTGCTACTTAATGTGTGTGTGGCTTTTATGGTCATCTCGAAAGGCCAATGTGTCATGACTTGAAAAAGTAGTTCACGATAGGCTTCATTTGACATGGAATAAATTTTTACAAAATGTCATTATTTTCATCAATTTTTAAGGTTTCCATAATAATATTAATGCCTTTCATTTTATGAGCTCCACCAACAATGAGGTTGGATGTCATGTAATACGACACCTATAAGCAGACAGTTGAATAGTGTGATGTGATATTTTAACTAGTTCTTGGTCATTTTTTGTGAATTTGTTCAATGTTGCAAAAATGATAATATTTGTATTGTAAAAAGTGAAATACAGTATAATGTTTACATTTTAGACATTTTAATTTTGTGGTGCAGTTTTTCATAAATTTATTGGTGCTGTAAGGGAAGTATGCAATAGAATTCACTTAATGCAAAACTTCGATTTGTCATTTGTATAAATAGTTGTACACTGTACAAATTACATCCCACACATTTTGAAATGCATATCAAGAACAAATGTCAACACCATAAACTACAGGTGGTCTTTGATTCAGCTGTGGTTATGATTAATGCAAACCTCACATAAATTCCCATGGTGGCAGTTTTGCTTGTTCAGTCACGTGTGCACTACCACACAAAATTGTATAATATCAATTGCACCGAAATTTTCTGACATGTAAGTTATGTACGGTATACGAAAAGACTTCTTTTGCATAATAGTTGAAGTCAGATACAGTATATGGAAGTCGCATAAGTCGAGCAGTTTATGTAGTTGTTTGCTTGAATATAAGTAACTAGATGTTTCTTGTTCAAGTTCTTGAAACTTAGAATTCTAAACAACACGTACAGTAGGTTCTTGGTACACTCCAAGTTAGTGTTAAATGAACTGGATGTAAAATCTCCAAGGTAGGCGAATCTCAGTTTTTTTTTTGCTATAACAGTTTATCTTAAGTGAATTCTATTGTGAGATACATTGTGTACGTTTAGAATGTTGATTATCCAAATTTTGATCATCCTGGTGATGGTTATCCAGAAGCACTCCAGTTGGTAGCAGGTGGTTGAAGTACACATTTTTTTGCATTCAGGCCTCATGTGGCTTCAATTTGGCCTAGCAGTAAGTGCATTTTAATTGGGTTATTGGTTTCTTGGGATTGCTTACTACACCATTTATTCCAGTAAGCTTCATTATTGTTTTGCACATCGATATTTTCTAATACTCACTCTAGTGGGATAATGTATACTGTACTGGACAAAAAATTCTGTTCAATTATCTGGAAAAAAACTGATTTAATGAACCCTTGTTTCCCCATTGGGCCCTAACGTATACTTAGTAGCATTCCACTGTATACTTACTAGATGTAGTAGCTGAAACTTTAAAAAATTGATTTAACGAAAATGTAGAAATTTAGTGGATTTTCTGTCTCAGTGACTCTGTTTTACTGGAAAAGGTATTGAATTTCAAATGAAGTTTCCATTATTCAATAATCGAACTTATAAGTATAGTATCGTTCAACTTGATATTTGTATTTCTTAGTTGAAATTTCTGCATATAGTAATCACTTGTTATCTGTGAGGAATTGTGTTCCTGAAAAGTGTTGATTACCAAAATCATAGTTAAAATACAGGGTCCAATACAAAATGAGTTTTATGCGAAAATACAAGCTACATTAAATATGTTGTGAATTTAATGCTTTTTTTTACACGTTCACTTGTAGCTTTTCATAAAAGTTTGGTCATATATTGGGTTAATTAAAATGTATTTTAATGTATTTTTTATAATCAAAGTAATCTTCACTTCTGTGTATCTACTAGATAGTGCTGTACCAGTACTAAACTGCTAATAAGCAGTACTATCTATGGGTGGAAATATTACCTAAATAGAGATAAATACCACCGTTTTTCTATCTTAACCTACAACCCCTGACTGCCATGGAAGTGGCTTAATGATGCTATTTTTTTAACTGGTGTTTTTGTGTATAGATACCAGTTTAGATTAGTTTAAAAAACAACTAATTATATCATTAATCATAAAATTAATAGGTACACTTTTGTTTGTGTACCTATTAATTGGTTGTGTAAATAATAGTTTGTGTACCTAACAAACTGACATGTGGCACCGTCATACTGGTGGCTGTAGGCTAAGACACAAGTACTATACCATCTAGTGAATAAAGATACAACCTGGTGGTCCAAATAATTAGTTTGTTATTAACCATTTTCTTCTTCATTAATTTTTTAAATAAACAAAATTTAAAAAAAAAAATTCTACAAATCAAAAAGTTTCACTTAAATTGGCTGCTCCAAAAACATTGGCCAACAAACAGTGGATAACGAGGGATAAGTGAAAAATAAATTTAAACAAAATCAACAACTGTAACACTAATAATATTCCATATTAAATTTTTCTAATAGATTCCAACCGTTCAATTCCAATAGATTTCATCAATAATTTTATTACCACTTTTAAAATATATGACTGCAGTTTGGAAACAATGGAAGAATATTTTCAATGAAAATGAATAATTTCTTAAAATATCATTCTTATGAAAAGTTGGTTTGTTTTATTTCCAATGGTTTTGTGTGAGTAATGGGTCAGTCCAAAGATTGGTAAAAGATTCATCGACAGTGTTCGAAAGCATGCTTTCTAGTACTTTCCCTCTTCTTTGTAGAATATACTGTAGATTGCAATATAGTGGAAGTTTCTTTCCAAAATTACTACTTCCTTTCAGCCACTTTTAATATAAGTTTATGTAAGTTCTATATGAAGAAATATTCTACAAAATATTCGAGGCTATAATGACATAAACCAGCTTCTAGCTTGCGCCCCAAGTAACTAGTTAGTAATGCAAACAAAAATTCATGTACAAATTTTCATCTTTCGCAAAATTTTCAGAATTCTTTGTCTGGTCTTGAGGTTTGCCAAGGTTTATGATGACTTAAAACATTTGTTCAGAGTAGAAGCAGAAGTAGCTGTAAAAATATTCAAGTTGATATACAATAGTATTTTGTAATATGAACTTTTACTGCCAGAGACATTCGTATTAATGTGTTTTTCTCTTTCAATTGTACAACTGAAGAGCGTATTTCCAAAACATCACAGGTTCATGAAATACAATTTTTCAGGAAACGGTATTTTTTAATTCATTTGACCATACACTTTGCATATTAACGTTGTTTTTGAGAGTGCTGTTCAGTAAGAACGAACAAATTTTGAGTCTTGAAAATAACATATTTGGAATCAGCGATGCACAAATAGTTTCCAGAGCCTAGAAAATTATCAAATGTTAAGATGTTTTGGCAATAAGGGCTTCAATTGAAGAACAACTCATGCAATATATCTTCAAGTCTGTTCTCCTTCAATTATATTCAAGTCGTTCAGTGTAAGAACACTTAGAACTGATATTTGTAGCAAATCCATGAAAATTCATTGCAGTACTTGCAGTGAATGTAATTAGTAAATTCCGTCTGAACTCGTATAAATTGTTAATTTAAAAAAAAAAATGTACGTGTCTTTATCATCGTTTTTTTGTTTTCTGCATTCGTTTCATTCATTTGGAATTCGTTCTTTACTTGATATGTTGTTTGTAACTTCTTAAAGTGCGCCAAAATAGTCATCCTTCGTTATTACAAAGTGTACACAAAGTCTCTAGTAGCGTGCCTCTAGCATATTTCGGATGCTCGTGTTGTCTTATCATTCTGGGTCATTCGTAGATGTCTTGCAAATTTTGCAACCACCACTGTCTTTGAAAGAATGCCAAGAACAGCAAAGAAGTTGTTGGGTTTTCCAACTCAATCAACTTGGCATGCACATGATTGGCTTAAACTTGTGCGAGTTCTAATATCTATCCTCATTAAAATGATGAAATATCTTAACGTTGGTTTACACATAATTCAACGATTACTCAAATTCCTCTTTCTGTAGCCTATGGATGTTGCAGATATATGATATATACTGATATATGATATACAGATATATGATATATAGATATATACTGTATATGCATTGCACATATACAGTACTAGACTTGCATACTCAAATTGCATATTTATTTGAACGACTTATTTGGATTTGCATACTTATTTATATACGAAGTTATTCATCATGTGTACTATTTGGTGTTCAAATTCTGTACAGTAAGCTTAAAAGGTGTTGTTCAGAAATTTTTGTTTGCCTAAACTTTTCAATGCCCCTTAGCCAACCTTATTAAAAAAACAGACATTTTAAGTGTTGCAATTTATGTGTGGTAATGTTGTTCACAACATGTGTTTTTATTTTTATGCTCTACGATGTGCGGCTTCTAATTAAATTTAAAATGTATACCGAGAATTTTTCAATTTACGACTATTGAATTTTTTTTTCCAATTGAATCGACCCCCCCCCATGAAAAAAATAACATTAATAGGAGAATTAATTTGTTTCAAGTTATTTTTTGCAATAACATTTCTCTTGTTGCTTAGTTTTGATGATCGGATGCTGTGCTGGAAGTCTTATGTGAGTTCCTTATATGCGTTTCACTTGTTTCGATGAGTAAAACTCCTCCAGATGCCTCTTTAAACGAGAATTTTCGCTACTATGCGATTTTGTATGATAATGCCAATACTCCTGCAGCAAATACTGGTCCTCATGTTGAAATTTTTTTTTGTGCTCTTTTTAATTTCATAGGTATTTCGAGATATGCGATATTCGTTTAATGCAAAGTTTTCGAAGAATGTAGTGTTTGCTTAAATGTGGACTACCTATAATTTAACTTCGTCGATACTATGTTCTATGTTTCAGTATGTGAAGCAAGTTTTCATTGTAAGCTTATTTGTGAATAGCATTTGTAGTAGTGGTTATTTTAGTAGGTTAACCACTGAACGATGATAGTAAGTTATTTTAGGCTTTTATTTTACAACAACGCTACCAACCTCTATACTATTGTATGAGCTCTTACAAGTTGAGAAGTTATTTACGTTTATCCTCATGGGTTTAACCTCATTCACCAGTTGTGTTATAAATGACAGTTTGCATTATGCGGTTTATATGTTGATTCTTTTATTGAAATGTCATGCAGCATGGACTAGGGTTACCGTCTTTTCAAGCCCCTGTATTGATTTTGTGCATCACAGATCTGATGTGAAAACCCAACTGTTGGGCAATTTTACCAAGTGCTCTTGCGTTTACTTTTCGTTCTATTGGTCATCATTCTATATATAGGGAACAACAGTATCATAGTATGCATTGTTTTGGAATATTAGTGTGTATGAAGAATTTAATACCGGTACCATAAGTACCCTGCAAGTGTACGTGTAATTTGATACAGCATTTGTCCTTTTATTGTTTTGAAATTTAATTTACTTCTCTGTGGTAATCGCGGTTGAAGTGGTTTTTCTTTAGGAATTTTGCTAGACTTAAAATTTTTGAGTAGAATGTTTTTTCTGAACAAAAATTTGATTTAAAGTTGTTTTTTTTTTTCTACTTCTTAGTAAGTGGTGGAAATGGGGGGAACAATAAGTTCACCTTTAAGTTCCATCAGAACATTTCATTCTGCACAAGGACATGATAAAGAATGTGTATCATCAAGTAATAAGAGAATGAAAAGAGTTGTGACTTGTTTTGTGTAAAAATGGGCTGGTGTCTAGACTGGAAATTGGTGAAGACCCGCATCTTAGATTAAATTGAATAAATCTCATTCTAGCCCAAGTGCTGATTTGAACTGTTAAACAGCATCAAAAGATCCACCTTTGAATGATGATAATAGATACATCAAAGGCATAGACTGCAAATTTACAAAACGACTGGTATAGGGGTGGTAGACTGCAGTAACATTGTAATATTTACAGTATACTTTGTACACATGTAATTAAAGGACGCTCTTGAACTGTTAGTAGCTGTCATTTCAAAAGCAAACTTTTCACGATTTGACAATATTTGTGAAGATGAAAGACAATCTTCTGTAATTGGCAAATTTACTGTGCAAAGTTGAGATTAAAATTGTGCAAACATGTTTACCCAGTTCGATTTTATATGGTTTAAAGTATTTGTACAAAAGTTTTATTGGTTTTTTGTATGTGTTTATAAGAGGTCAACACGTAGCAAGAGTTTAAGCTAAGCATTTATTTTATGCAAACACTGCTTAGAGTGCCTTTTCCATCACTCCGAATTCTTATTTACATATCCAAAGGGAGATTGCATCGTCCAGAAACTTCCCTAATCTAACATAATCTGTTTCTAAGTGTTGTGGCATCAAGAGGATTTCAAGTGTACGGTAATAGATCGGATGCGCAAAGTCTCGTACTAGTACTTTGCAGTTTCTTTTCTTGCGTCATTTGGTCTTGTATGGGGTTTTGTACATGGGCGTTAATGTATTGAGCGAATTGAGAGCACAGTAATTGAATTAGAAACACTACAAACAGTCTCTCGATATATGCGAGTTTGTTATATGTATGCAATTTTGTTAATGTACAACAATATTCGCTAGTATATGAAATCTTCCAGATGCTCGTTATATGCAAGAAAATATCGCTATTATACTATATCGTTTCATGTGATGGAATGCTAAAGTTTTGCCACTTTTGAGAATTTCAATACAATGGGTCCTAGAGATTCAAACTGTTCGACTTAAGAACAATTTGAGATCCGAACAAAAATTCGAGGAAATTCTGGGTTCGAAATCCGAACAAAAACTCGAAATTTGAACAAAGAATCAGATGGTTCGTTTAAAAAATGGACAAAACAAATTACCTAAGACAGATTTCTCTCCAAAGAAAATTGAAGTGGTCATAATGTTAATGAACCACATCCTTCAACTAGTGGTTAACAGATGGGAGAAAAGGGATTTCTTCCATTACATCACCTTGCACCTTCCATGGAACAGTAGTATTTCTCCTACCATTATTATTATTATTATACACGAATTTTGTGTTTGTAGTATTACTGTATAAATACGCAAGCATTTAACTGTTGAAATTAAATCTACTTGTTTCATCATTAATTAGCAATATGATTTTGAAACAGTCGCTTAAAAATGTACTCAATATGTTTTATATTGGGTACATTTTGGGGGATCAGGAACGAATTAATTCAAATTACATTATTTGTTATGGGGAAATTTAACTCGAAATCCGAGCAACTCGAGAACCCCACCGTTTCCTGGAACGGATTGCGTTCGGATCTCGAGGGTCCACTGTAGATGTTTTTTTAATTGTTTGCAACTTGTGCAAATTCTTGTTGCATAAGTGCATCGAAGACCCCAGCTTGATTGGATGGACAAATCTTAGTCCAGTCATTGTACTCTTTCTTCTCTTTGATTTATTTACTAATTCCGTTTATACTTGCTACTGATTCCAAAAGTTGTTCATGAATTTGTATGCAAAGAATATTGGTTTATACTATCTACCAGAATGTTGGTTTGTAATGTTTACTCGCAATCCTGCTTTCATTTCTTAAATTTTGTTTAAATAGTTCACATATTATTGAAATCCGTTTGTTGCCCTTCGTTTGGACAGTGAGCTGTGGACTTGGAAGTGGTTCAGCTTTGGAACATGCCTTCTGAAAATTCGTATTCTGTGTTTGTTTTTATGCAAAAATATTTTGGTATGTTTTAAAATGCAACAAAAAATCCATGGAGGATAACATTTTTGCTTTTGGTATTCTGTCGAGGTTCAGAACCGATGCTCGTGTTTTCGTGCTGCAAAGTTTTTTGTTGCAATTCAAACGTTTCAGGAACAAAAAGGGCGGTTTTTTGCTTATTACTTCATGAAAGTGTGGTGTTTCACATCTTTATGTATGAGGTTGATACGTATGGTGGTGATGATTCATTTGCAAATTAAGTCGAAAATTAATAAAAAAAAAGGTTCTTTCCTGAGAGTTTCTCTCTAAGGCAACATCATTCTTTGATGCACCTAGTATTTACTGACGTGACATTTGATACCTGCAACGAACAATCACGATTTCCTTTTCCTTTCATTGCATAGAAATGCTGAATGCTGCTGCTGCTATGCTATTGAATGAATGCATTTTGCTTAGGAATACATGGAGGCAAGTTGTGTTTATAATGCAAAACAGAAAGAGTGCATTAGCCTGCAATTACTCACGAGGGCTGCATTTTTTTTGTCTTCTTACTTCTTGCACTTTACAGGATTTAGTGAGTTTCCTATGTTTGCATCAGATTAAAAAACATAACCCCCAAAATACTTTTGTGATGCAATTTGCATAAGCTGTTAAAGGCTTTTAGAGCTGTGCTGGAGAATATAAAGCGCACTTTGAATCTGTAGGTCCAAATTCTCATTCTGGCTGTTAAATTTAAGATCAAAAAAAGAGAAGGAGCGTTAGTCTTTCGTGCATTTGTTGCTCTTCGTTTATTGCTCTTTAAAAAGCTGTGCAAACCTTAAATCAAGCTGTAGTCGATTGATTTTATGTTTTTTATTGTAGCGCACTTGGTACGATGTTACGATACTAACAAGCCTGCATGCATGTTTTAGGCATTCAAAGGCTTGGAGTCACAATATTTGCCCAGCAGTAGGATAACAGTCAGCAATCCCCATTCCAATCCTTTGTTTCTCTCCAATCCCAGAGGAATGCCAAGGGTAAGTGTACTCCATCGATGTATGTGCATAAATATCTTTGTCACCTCTGGGCTTTGTCTTTTGTTTTTCCATTTCTGAACTATTCGTTGTTTTTTCTCTTGCGATGTTCCATGGCCGAGCTGTTTCGGTGTTACAGTGTTTTCAGTGTGATACAGTTAGGTTGTTGTTTCAATGCATGTGGCATGATCCACTATGTATAATACTGTACTGATTGCTTTTCCGATGAACTTTTTTTTTGGTACCTGTAATGTAGTAGTTTGTGGAACTGGAAATTTACATGCTTAGTCATTGTTGATATTGAGTTTGTATAGGAGCATAGTATAGTTATGGTTTGTGTTTTAAATGTTGTAACTATCTTGATGGGCTATTTTAAGCTTATCATGCATAGGGGACTTTCTATTAGAAAAGTAGTGGGTGTTGAAAATCTCTGTGGTAGACTAATCTAGATCTTCTCAACCAATCCAACGAGATCACTCTTGGCGTACCACGAATTTACAGTAATCTACACATTGAACATTTATTTTACTTTAAGATTTTTGTTTCTTTAAAAGCATAGATCACAATATTTAAACTAATTAGGATAGGAGTTGGTATGAGCGAGATTTAGTGTTTGATCAATTGAGTCATGGAGTTAATTGAAAAACATTATTTACAAGTTTCTCACCAATGTATAGCGTAATTCAGCATGAAAATTAGCATTTACATGCACATACAAAGTGGAACTTAACAGTGAAATTAGCAGACGGGAGGGGGGTATTGCCTAAGTTGGTTGGAGAGGAAAGATTAACTCGTCGGAAGAGCAATACTTCCGGACAGACTACGTACGTTTTTTCACGAATTGCGAAACATTATCCGGCCCAATTTTAGAAAAATTGGACGGGAAAGTTTAATCCATAGTCTGACGAAACCACAGACACCTCATTTATCAAAATCCATCGAGCCAGTTAGCCTGTAGGAGGGTCTAAAGAATAATTTATGACGTGTAGCGTCCGCCATATTGGTTTTTAATTGATGCCATTAACCAGTGTGGGTCGGGTCTCTAAGACGAATCCATAGACAC
>JAQIWH010007551.1:0-11290 GCA_034695005.1 Cryptops parisi | reverse complement strand
GACACACTTTGCTGTAACGTTGGTTAGGTCACCTGGTTAGCTAAAGGCTAAAATAAGGGCTGTTTTTCCATCCTACCTACCCCCACGAGGGGGTTGTTGGTTGTTATTGCAGAATTCCATCTGGTGTTGTGTGTGTGTGTGTGGTGAGGGGGGTTATTACCTTATGACTTGACCGGAGCTTTATTTCTGAGAACCTTTTAAGCGTTTTGGGGGCTCCAACTCGTGATTGTTAGGCACCCGTCGTAATGGCACAAAAACCTTTCTATGATGGTAAATGTCGAAGGAATGACACTATTTTAAGGTACGGGGTGTGCGTTCAATAAAATTTCAAGTCTTCTCATTTGTGGGAGAAGTTGAATTGGGATAGCTGACGTTTTAGTTGAGGGATATATTTATATGTAGTATAGGGTGGTCGTAAATTGTGTCTGTTTTTAATACCACTTGTCATGATCTAAGAATGACACCTCAACTGCCCTCGATGAACGTTTATACAGTATACGGTGTGTTGTTTTACAGTGTATTATATTAGATTTGGTATATAATAAGTGGCAATTGTTAAATTGAGTCTGTATTTCGTTATAGTGAGTTTTATATTGGTGAAATTTTGTTTCACCCTATACAGTGTACTATGTGGTACAGGTATATTTGTTTATACAGTATATTGGTACGACGAGTCTTTATTCGTAAATGGAGGTTTTATTTCGTTATAGTGAGTTTTATTACTCGTGAAATTTGTTTCACCCTGTAGACTCAAACCGTTGTTTGACGTTGTCGTGTTAATTTGAAATCGATTCGTTTGATAATAAAAAATTCTTTTTAAGCGTACTCTTACTATACAGATATTGTATGTACATAACATACATAATGTAATAAAAAATTTCGATTTATGCGAATTAAAATGTATGCAATTTTTTGAGTAATTCGATATTCAGTTTCTGCGTGTTTTGAATAATTTCCATTTTTGATTTCTGCACGTTTTGATTTAAGCGAATATAAATTTATTCGATGTTTGATTGTGCGAGTTTTGAGTAATTTCATTTTTTGATTTCTGCAATTTCCGATTTTTATATGCGATTTTTTTTTTCATTATATTTGACTTGGCGGTTTTTTTGATTTTACGCGAAGGACTTATGCGATTCTCTTTTTATTTTAGTTTTTTGGTTTATTGGACTATACAGTATATTCTCATAAACGTAAATGGCAGTATACGTTCAATTCCCAGCTCACTTACAAACTCACTCACAAGTGAAGCGAATATAAAGAGGATAAAAATCACATGTGATACAGAAACCATTAAAAATACAGGTTATAAACAATTACTAATGTAATATTAAAAAAAAACACTACTTTTGTTATTATTGTCATAATAAAATCTGAACCGATTGACTAAAATGTGAATCTGTCGTGATAGTTGAATTGAATTGAATTGAAATCGTGAATTTGTGAAATCTGTAGTTGCAATTAGCGTTATCTATCTTTTACTTTCTAAAAAAAATAAAAATAACACTTTTTTTTTGTTAAAAATTCTTTTGAAGAACTTTCTTTAGGTATGTCTAACCCTACCCCTTTCGTTAGAGGGGTCTTTTTTTTTCTTCTTTTTGAGGGGGGAAAGTTGCCAAGGTCATGTTATTCCCTACCTTTTTAGGATCCAAAAGGGTTGAGGATGTCCAAGAATGAGAGGAACTTTTCTAGGTGGATATAAAAACCGTATTCCTACCCCTAGAAACGAGTACTACCACAGGAATTGTGTTTTTCTTTTAAACCCCCCCCCCTATTTTTTTCCTGATTCTTAACCTTGTACCGAATTGGTAAAAGTCGTAAAAAGTATAAGCTACAATCCTTTGCTTACTACCGAATGTCATTGTGTATTTTTGTACACCTGAAAAACGTAAGTATTTTTAGGATCGTGGATAGTAATAAAAACGACACAATGGGCTTATGTCGTCGTTTTGGGAATAAAAATCCAAAACCCTTTTTTTCGATATTTGGTTGTTGGTTTTATAATAGTTTTTATTGGGAAAAAAATTGGGTCACGTGCTGCTCTTAATTGCACGTATTGTATTGAGTGTCCCACGTGTAATTTATTGTTGATGTTGCTTTGAAAATAGGGGAGTATAAACATGAGCGTAAATGAAGGTTTTATAAGTACTATAAACGATATAAGCTTATACTAATGGTAAGTATCAAGCAACTAAATATATTGAAGATCAAGCAAATGATGATTCTGTCACTCTGTCTGTGACGCGAATTTTGAGAGCTTAAAATAGTGCTGTTTGAGCACATTTTGTTTGAGTGGTTTGAAATAATACAGTAGATGTCGTGAAAAAACTTTTTCATTTATGAGCAATAGTTTTTTTTTTGTAAACCATGGTCACGCTATGTTCAAGATCACCTATTAATAGGTGTGCTTTAAAACTGGTCACGTGGGAATGATATGAGTCAGGCGTTTTGAAACAATAGGTACGTGCAACAGTGAGCGTGCACGTGTAACTGTACACGCTTTTTAACGTTTGTAATACCTAGTTCGCGTGCAACAGCACTTGTAAGCGTTTTTCAACAGCAATGAGCATGTGCAACACCTCGTATATTAAAATGTGCTCTAAAACAATGATCACGTGCAAGAGTATGTGCTTAACTTCAGCATGCTTTAAAACCTAGTTCACGTGCAACATCAACTGTAAGCGTGCTTTGAAATGATGACCACGTACAACTTGTTTGCATTATTTTTCATTGGTCCGTGCAGGTATCTTATATCAGCATCTTAGTGTATATGGCTTCATTGATTGTTCAATATCTACTGTAATATAAAAGCCGTGTGGATCCTCTATACTGTCAAACATTACCCGAAAATCTGAAGGCGTAGAAAGCTGAAACTTAATAGGTAATTAGATGATACCCCAAAAGAGTGCACCAACTCATTAGCGATCCTAATATCGGGGAATGGGCGACAATTATATGAGTTAGCATTCACTGTTAGGGGTCGTGTATGATTCACTTTTGCGGAGAGACCGTAAGGGTAAGGCTTTACGAAGATGAGAGTCGGAAGGGTGGTAGATTGTACCCTGAAAGGGGCATGAAATATTTGGTCATCGAGGGGGGGGGAGGGTACGAAAGCCTGAGAAGCCGGAGATAATCTGTGCTTCTTTTATCAGTTATTTAAAAGTTCAAACAGTAAAAGCAACAATGAATGAATTGATTAATATTATTTTTGAATTAACATGAAATTCGCGCTGCCACCATCTCTGTATTGTTGTGTCAGGTGCATGGTGTATATCAGGTGGTATGCATTTAATTTTCAGACAGCACAAGGCGTTGTTTGAATTTAAAATAAATACAATTTTAAACCAAACCAATAGTCTAACTGTAAGGTAAAACAATAACACATGTATTTCAATGAATAAACAATGAATTTCGTAGCGAAAACAAAATAATTTCCGTCATTTTTGACGGGTTATTCATTAGTAAATTTAATAGAACCACCTACCACCGCTCAGAGAATCAGCAAGTTTTACATGAAATGTATACCATAATATTTTGGACGGAGAGGGAGTAATTGTTCATCTTTCATGTTTCCTAACACGAACTTCATATTCACTATACGCCATAGGGTTTTTCTTTTATCATAATTATTATGAAATGGCGATCAGGAAATGGCGTCATTCAGGGAAGTCCAAATGCTTCTTTCCTTTATATTATTCTTCGCTTGAACCGCCTTATTTTTCTTACTAAACGGGTTAAGAAGGTCCTAAATTATAAAGAGAAACTTAATAATTACATTAAATAAAACAAAAATCAATTCGGTTATCATATATTCTATTTCAATCTGGGGTAATTTTAAAAAAAAATAGGTTTTTATCATATTTTACATAGCTGATATGGCCTTTTGTATGTTTGTCTCTCTGAGACGTGAGATTCAATAAAATTATTATGATGTTGTATAATAGTAAAGGATGTCACGGTTTGTGGAGACTCGAGTCCTAGGTACACAAAAGTATAGTAGTACTTTTATATATCTACTTATTTCTATATAGTGTAGTAGTAGTAGTAGAGCAGCAAGACAAGCTAAGTCTAAAGTCTGCCAATCGACTCAACCCCGTCTCGTCCTCTTTTTTTCCCATTTCTTCTTATCCCATCCCCCTTTTCTTTTACCCTCTCTTCTTGCTTTTAAATATCCCTTTGCTCCTTTCATCCTGACCCTTCTTCTTCTTCATCCCTTCCGTCAGTCAATTAGAAGTAATCCGCCATTAGCAAGCAGAAGCAGCATCCTTTACTACTACTACTGCTGCTTTTTTTTCTTCTTCCTCTTCTATATAATCGTGTTTTTTGTTACTAGCTACTCTCCATACTATTTTTTTTTGTCAGGGTACAATATATAAGTTTTTTTTTGGTACGTTTTGTTGGTACCAACCTGTTTTTATGTGTACGGTTTTTCATTTTTTTTTTGTTGCTCGCTCGTAATTGTACATCCTTGAAAAAAATAGACAAATAATATTTGATGTGGAAATTGATGTTTTTATATATACTCTTTATATTAGCTTCACTTTTGAGTTTGTGAGTGAAATGGGAATTGAACGTATACTTATACTCTACAGTCGTTTATGAGAATATTTTTATTTTTAAATTTTCAAGATTCACATCTCATAGTTTAGAATATACAAAAATCATTTGTTAATTAATAGTCTGTATAGTCAAAGGGTATCAAAAACCGTATAAAACGAAAACCGCATAAGTTTTTCAATCCAAAAACCGCATTAAGTTTAATGTAAAAAAAAAAAATAAATTGCATATATAAATAAATAAATAAATCGAAAATTGCAGAATGGAATTTTACTCAAAACTCGCATAAATTAAACATCGAATGACTCAACGATCTCATAAAAATTTTACATTTCGCACAAATCGAATTCACATTAATTTAAATTCGCGTAAAATTTTGCGTAAATCGAAACCTGCAGAAATAATTTTAAAAAAAAAGAAACAAACTAGAATTACTTTGAAACACGCATAAATTGTATATCGAAATTACTTAAAGATTCGCATAAATTCGCATAAATCGAAAAACAGTCAGAAAACAAAATATGGATTTTTTGTAACAACATATATCTGTTATACGTACAGTATGCTATATAAAATGTATGCTTTAAATAAAGTATTTCGTTTTTCCGAATTCTTACGTAAGAGATTATAAGAATACTCGAGTCACCCTGTATGTTTTTATTTTTTTATTTTTTATAAATGTATTTTTTTTCTTCATTAAATGTATTTTAACGTACTTGATAATCGCAAGTACGTTGACAGGGTTTTTAATGAATTATCGAAAAAGCAGTAGGCGTATGTGTTGTAAACTTTAAACTCGTGACAAGTTCAATGTCAAAAGTGTTTTCGTTAAGCATTATATGGGATGTAATTTTATTTTTGTTTTTTTGGCTTGTAAAAATGGTCTCTTTTTTTTTGTGTGTGTGTGTGTATCACAAAAAAATGTTAGTGATAAATAATGATAATGGTGTTTGTTTGTTTTTGTTTTTTTTTCTCATAAAAATATTACAAATTAAAATGAGTTTCTATGTTTCGCAGGGGAATGCAGTTTACGTTCGTTTTTTGTTTTTTTGTATATGTAAAAAAATATAAAACTATAAGGGTTACAAAAAAAATATAGAGATAACTGAAGACTGTGGGTGATTGTACAAGCAAAAAATCTTGCATATAACAAGACGAGGATTTCAAAACTATGAATCTACTCATCTAAAAAATGTATGTAGCGAAAAAGTGATTATGACTGATATCCCAATTGTTATGTTAGTCACCGTGGAATTGTCCATACGTTTGTGTGTAGGCTTACGTGTGTGTATTCAGGTGTATACCTACAATATATACGTAGGGTAAGCCTATGCACATACAGTATGTACATAGCTATATACTGTATATAGTATTAATGTATAGCTATGTATTTGAATTTATATGTAGATACAGGGTGTTCGAAAATGATCCTTAATATTTCTTAATCTTCATTTTAGCATGCATATATATATATATATATTTTTTTTTTTTTATATATTTATATTTATTTATATATTTATATGTTAGTATACAGCCTGTCAAATTGACGGGAAAGTTTTATTTCGTTATTTTTGTTTTATATCGTTTTAACTCATGTTGCTTCGCAACATTCGTTACAGGTATGTTTTATATCGTTTCACTGTACACTGGAAAAATTATCGATTATCCGAATTAAGTCATTTCAGTATAAAAATTGTTAAATTATCGAAAAAAAATTCACTTTTTCGGTAGTTATGGATAAGTTCATCAAACAAATGATTGTAAGTACGTGCATATTGGTCATTAAATTATTACGTTTTTTTTTTAACTTTTACAACGTTATTGGCTTTTTCAATACCACCCACATAAGTTCTTTATTTACTGAAATTTTTCGATTATCCGAATTGGTTTCATCACATTCGGATAATCGAGTTTGTTGTGTACACTGTACTCAACAGTATAAGATGTCTGTACTCATTTATATCGTTAATCATTATAAAAAAAAATTTGCTATTTTTTTTTTTGTAATAGTTCGAACACAGAAAATGTTCTTGTTAACCCCCCTCAAAAAAAAAATACCCCCCCTCCCAACCCAAAACTAACCAATCTGCGGTACTATTATTTTTTGTACATGATTCGAACGTAGTGTATATCTCACCCGCAGATCCCACACTCATCCCCATGAGATCTGAAGGTACAAAAAAAAAAGATTATTTTTTTTCATTCTCTTTCTCACTCTTTTTATACTCCTACCCCCCCCCTCCCCTCCACCACACACACATATTCTATACTTTTTTTCTTACTTTTCTCTTCTTCTATTCCAGGCCCTAGTATTTTTTCTCTCTCTCTCTCGACTAGACCCGCCGCAGTTTCGTATTTCACCCTTTCGGCCGTCGGGTTTTTGGTGACGAGGGGGTAAGAAAGGGTTGACGGGTCTCTCAGAAACACGTAAGATGAAGAAGAAGGGAATAAAAAAAAAATAAGAGACCCTCACTTTCTTTTTTTTTATATACATACATATATATATATATTTATACCCTCGATTTTTTTTTCATTATCATTCTTGTTGTTGCGTGTCTTAGCCCCCAAACCCGGTATATAGAAACGGTGAGATGCGTTGAGTGAAAAACCCCTTTGTCGCCAACGCCAAGGGGTTCTTCTTCTTTTTCGTCTTCTGCTTCTCAGCTGTCGAGATAAAAGGGTTGAACAAGTAAGCAGGTAAAAAAAAAGGGGGCATCGTCTAGTAGTGTCTAGTACGGTTTTTTTATTCTTCGTTTTTTTTCTAAAACTGTGTTTTTTATAACTATTTTTTTTATAACTTTTTTATAACTTTTATTTTATCTGTACCTGTTGTGTGATGTAAAGCGGAATATAAAGGTAGATAACCTCTATATCCCGATCGTGAATTGGTGTATATAAAACTTAATACTGTACACTATGTAGGTTAAAATTTATGCTTTTTATTATGTGTATATTATACAGAATAGCAGTATACTGTATATTGGTTATATACCCGTGCTCTTTTTAACTCTAAAAAAATTATCGATATTTTTGTATCAATTTTATCAATTTCTATCGACATTGTATCAATGTTGATCTTGCGTACAAGCTAAATGATTTTCAGAAAAAAGCATTGGTTACACCATATTTTGGTGTATTATACATGTACCATATATATTTATACAAACTCACTGTATGTGTGTGTATTATGTATGTGTAATATATACTAGTTGTATGTCTGTCAAATAATAATAATAATGAGGGGTCTATAAAATCCGTCAATAGTGACGGAAATATTGTCATTCACTTTGATTTGGGATCCTCTTTTATACTCATGTTCGCACATTGTTATGGCGAACCGCCGTAGATTCAAAGCGTTCTACACACCCCCAAAAAAAACTGGGTAATTATATATATTAACTAGAAGTAAATCCTGTGATTGGTATGGTAATCACGGGGAGTCGAGGATCACTGTAAATCCTGTGTTTACATTCATTTTAATGTTGCTTCGCAACATTCGTTGGTGTGGAAAACCTACCCAGCCATTTAAATATAATATATAATGAGAGCTGTTCTCAATCATACAGTTTATTGTTTTGAACTGACTAACTTCAGAATCATTCTGATGCAATTTTGATTTGGCAGCTTCTTTTAGTCCCATCTTGGTTGCCCTGAACCTTCATATATCGTATATTCGTCAAATATCTGTTTATAACTCAAGGTAATTAGCTCGATGGTTAGTTTATATAACAGCTTCATAATAGCGTTTATTTGAATCTTGGTAGTTATCGTTTTTGGTTTTCCTTCTTTTATATTCAAAAGCTAAGTGGTTAACTAGTTTGGTGGTTCCTCTTTTCTATATTTTCGGTACCGTTGGAATGACTCAATTCCATTTTTAGAACTCGTCTCCCGAGAGAGAGAGTGTACAGAAATATTTTCTCGAGACCCTTCTTTTCAAACACACATCGTGTGGATGGATATCTATCTCAATAATATATACGACCCGTCATCCGCTCACCTGCTGAACGACTAAGTCATTAACCCCCCTCAACCCCAAAAAAAGAATAATAATAATAAAAAAAGGGACCGTTTCCTAACAGTACTTTTTTTTTGTACTTTTCGACACAATGGGAAGACGAACCTTTTCCTTATTTTGGTGTCTCCGGGGAACGTTGAATGGACCCACAACGAACACTGAATGACTTTTTCCCAATTGCTGGTGAAAGAAAAATAACAGCTTTGAAGTGCGCGTTTGTTGGGGGTTTCTGTTTTTAACTGTTTGTTTGTTGTTGTTGTTGTTACTATGTATGTGCGTGTAGTAGATGGACAGTTGGTTTGGGTACAATCCGTACCACACGCGATGAACGAGATTGGTCGTGTACACAGTACGTCTGGGAGTTGGCAAATGGCTAGTTTGGTGTAAATCTTGACTCCGTAGTACTAACAAGGTGGTTGACAGTTAATACTTTCCTGACACTCCTTAATCCGCATTATACACTAAGCCCCGTGCTTCTAAGTCGTGAAGCCCGTGCTTCGCACGTGGATATTTTTATTTTGTTTAAAAAGAAAGAAAACACCCTGCCCTTACAACAGTTTCTCTGCAAGTCGCCTGTTCTATTCAGTAGAGTTATTTCAGTTGTTTCATGGTTAATTTAAATACGAACTTAAAAGATGCATAATAATGATTATGAACGAAAATAAAATCCACTGAATAGCATGGGTGACTTGCAGAGAAGCTGTTGGGGGCATTTCACTGTTTATTGTTGTATCAGTTTTTATTTCGGTTGCATTGTTTGTTGGAAATAAATTAAATTAAAAGTGGATTCTGACTAAATGGGCTCGTGGCTTCAACTTGATAAATATGACTTGGTAGCTGCAACTCATGGTTTTCGATGTAACAATGGGATTTTTTTGTGAAAATTAATTTCAAGGTCAATGAAAATGTTGATGAAAATAGCATCATTGGAAAGGTCCCTCGTATGCAAACAATTTAAATCTTAACACATTTTTTGTTCGTCACATGCTTTGTTTTCACAATATTCGGATGTGTCGGATGATGTGTATAGGGGCAATTTCATGAAAATGTCAAACCAAAAACCATTTTTCAATTTTCAAAGCAAGCAAATTTTCGATATTTTCATATATCAAATGATATTAATTAATCAAATTACTATGTAAACACTGTAGGGTTGACACTAAGTATAGTAATTTTGATGACATGTTTGGTTTTAACTTAATATTTTTGATTAAATTTTGATTTTTTTAACTAGGGGTTAACCCGTGCAGAAGCACGGGTGGTAGGTTTCATTAAACAGTTTTAATAACAGTTGCTCCACACTTCAGTTATTTTCATTGTTTTTATTTATTGTTTGTTGTTAGTTAGTGTTATAATTCGTGTCCATGTAAGTATTACAAGGTCCCCCATTTTAATTCGTCCAATAGAGACTACATAGCGTTGTGTTGAGTGGGGTCTGCCAATGAACTACTCGTTCATTTATTTTATTTTTTTCTCGCCCTATTCATTTTATTTATTTATTTATTTTTTGTTTGATTCTCGTTTGGTGTAAATTCCTCCGCAACATCATCATCGTAAAAAAAAATTCATGCTTTCAAATTTATTTCATATTTTATTATTTTTTTTCACCCCACCTTACTTAAAACCTGTCATTTTTGTTCACCTTCAAATGTTGTTACCTGTTCTTTCAACAACAAAAAACAACTATACCCCACAATAAAAAAAAAGACTCCTTCATTAAACGTGTTTTTTATCAATTTTTTTTATATATATATATATACACGTGGAGGGTAGTCATATACATAAAAAAAAATTGTGGGGGCCTCGCCCCCATTTTATCGTTATAGAAAAAGGGGGAAGAAAAACACCTGAAAAAACGAAAACAGGGGGGAAGAGATAGGTTGTTGTTTTTTCTACCCTTTGGCTACCGAATAATGATGGTGCATTTTTATTCACGAGGGGGTCGAAAGGAGTAAATGGCCCTCGTTTGTACCCTTTCGCATCATTTCGAAGCCTCGGGGTGAAAAGTGTTGCCAAAAGTCACGTGTGTACAAGGACATTGTCCACGCCCTTTTTTTTTTTACCCTTAGAAAGATTTTGTCGTAATGAAAGGGTTTTCGGGATGTTTCAGTAAAATGGTACTTATCAAGTTTGGTTTGTTGTTTGTTTTTTTTCTCCCATATAAGTGTTCACGTATACGCTTATTTGATTTGTGGTGATAGTTTTAAAACTCGCGAATGTTGAGGGAATGTCATAATTGGCCGAATTTAGCATAAGAATCGACTCTTGTTTGGAACTTACTCAATGATTATAGAGTTTGGACTTGGCGTATTCTTTGCAGACAAGTTGGTAAAACCGCTGAAGATTTACCAAAGGATAGTTTTATTTGGATAGTTGTAGTAATTACAGGTAATTTTTGTGTTTGACTAGTTATGTACTAAACATCTAATCAGATTTGTATTAAACAATGTTGAAATAGTCGGTGAACTACCCTGTAAAATGACTAACTGTCTAGATCTAGAATGTCTAGATTTTAGATTTGGCGTATTCTTTGCAGATTTGGTAAAACTACTGAAGATTCACAAAGGATTGTTAAATTTGGGACTAACTGTCTAGATTTTACATTTGGCGTATTCTTTGCAGATTTGGTAAAACTGCTAAAGATTCACAAAAGATTGTTAAACTTGGATAGTTGTAGTAATTACAAGTAGTTTAGCGTTCGACTAGTTATTAACACTG
>JAQIWH010007550.1:0-11291 GCA_034695005.1 Cryptops parisi | reverse complement strand
CTCTCTCTCTTTTCTTTCTCTCCCTCGCGCTTCGTCTCTCTCTTTAACCCTTTCGCCGTGTCTCAATCGATTCACAGTTTCATTTTTCTTTTCGTTCCATTTCTTTATTCTCTCCACTTCTCGTTCGGAAGCGAGGCCGAGTGCCAAGGTCACGTGACTAGCGTCTCGATTGCGGTCAGGCGCCTTTAACTTCGAAATGCGCATGCGCGACTTGTCTTATTCCGGACCATCTGGCAGGCAATGGGCGGATGCCCCCACTGGAAAACGGATCCCGGACACTTCCGGTGACCGAAAGCTATCCATTCCTTTCACAAACATATATAAAAGAGAGAGAAAGAGAAAAAAGTATCACCCACCCACTGTTGCTGTTTGCCACATTCGATAAGATAGTAAGAATGTGCCATCATTTGAATTTTAAAATGGTTCGATATACATTATTCATGAAGTTGACATGAAAACAATCTAAAACATGAGAATTGCAAGCGCCATATTAAAATATAACCACACGTTAAAGTTTATGATTTACGAGTATTTTTATTTTATTTTATATTTAATGGAGTTAAATAAGAATTTGGTCTAAATGATGTCAAAGAACTTGACTCGAGTTTAACATATCTTGAAACATTGTATGTATATTATACTCCACATCGTATATATGCGAAACGTCCCCTTGTCACTAGCTACACGCTGATCACGCTTGTTTTGCAGGAAAGCCGACTCTAAATTTTAGCGTTTTCAAAAACGTATGCTTTAAATTTAAAAATCTAATTTTTATATTATAATGTTATTAAATTAACGATATATTATCATGCTATACTGATCCGCAGTATAAACAACATCACGTAAATTTAGACGCTTTTCGTAAATGTATACTTTTTAGCTGCTATTAGTATTGTGAGAATTATTGGTAATTAATTGTAATCATAAAATTGAGCTTGTATCAATATATATATGTAAGATATAGTGATACAACATGACGTACACGAATGTCACAACATGTATGTCATGTACACGTAGAATATCACACACGCGTATTTTTGTTTTTGCAACTTTCCACTTTGTGTGGATAAAAGTTAAACATCCGTTGCTCGACCACCTCGCATTAACCATTCAGCAGTTTATTTAACTTGTTCTCCTTTCTTGAATCGATTTCGATCTGTCAGTTTTGAGGACTTCCTCCATTTTTACTCAATCCAGGGAGGTGAAGGAAGAAGCCAAAGATAAAGTTGAGCGCCATAACTACTACCGGCTTTGTCGGTAGATTTAGCATTTCTTCTTTTTATTTACTTTCGGTTAGGTGTGGCAAAGAGTTTCCACTTTTTTTTTGTCACTAACGACATCTAAGGTCAAACACGACAAAACCTTCTTGTTTTCAAAGAAGATGAAGAAAAAAATATTCGTCCAATAAAACGCTATCGATTCTCTCACCAGTGGGCGTTGGTTGCCTTCGTGTAGCTTTCCATCATTCGGTTTCTCCCTTTCTTTTCATCTTGGTTCTTCCCCCCTTTTCTCCCTATTACCCCTTTTCCTTATTTGTGGGACTTTCCACACTCTCACTCTCAAGGTCACAGCTCCCCCTGGAGAGAAGCTGCGCCATCACACTAGACCGGAAGGAACTGGGTGCGAAATACCGATCACGTCATTTGCGTGACAGAAACGGGGAGAGTAGTGTGACGTCATCAGTGAATACTCGCACGTGTCTATGAACCTTGATGGACCCTGTTTTTCCCATGCTTTTTCAGTCTATTATAGATTGGTATTTCAGATGTGACTAAGTTCAAACACGAAATCATCATCGTCAATAACGGAGATAGTAACGGTTAATTGGATCTCGATTTGGTGTTGGGATTTAACCACATTTGAAATAACAATCACTAAACACGTGCACTTCGAATTTTATTTCTGAGGTTTTTCATAGGAGTTAATTTAGTGGGAGTTACATAATTCTGTAACTTAAATCATGAGTTATTTTATCAGTAAATGGATTTCACGCTATTTCATCTCCCGATTATAACAAAAATCAAACTGCTGTTACATAACTAACGAAATCAATGTTCGAAATATTAGTATTTTTGCTAAGTTGATAGTTGTCGATATTCGGTTATTGAAAGTTATTATTAATAACTTTATATATTATAATCATTCTCGGTGATTTCAGTCTATAGTTATTCGATTTGGTACTTTTCCGTTTGCCGAGAGGCACTGGTGGTGACGTTAGTGGCTAACACACTAGTTGTACCACGTGTCAATTGCTTTTTGTATTGTTTTTGTAATTACCTAAAACAGTCGCTAGGTTGAGTTAGTTCACAACCTTTTTTTGCCAGTTCATTTTATGTGATGTTGGGTGTGATGTTTACTCTGCGTGTAATGTGTTATGTTGAATGAAACGATTTGTAAAAATTACAATGGCAAGGATTAATTCTTGTTGCTCGTCACTCGTGCGGTGGTAGTATGTAAGTTGTTGGTTTGAATTTGAGCCAGAAGCTAAGGTGAAAGGGTTGGTGTTAGAGGAAGAGACGCCCTCCGAGGTCACTAAATTGAACCACCTGAGTTATTTCCGGTTCGACTAAAACGCCACCTTGCAAACGGATTAAACAACTAAACTGAATGAGTGGCGGTTTAAAATAAATGTAACATGTGTATTAATGTGATAAAATATGTATAAACTATTATCATTATAATTTTGTTATATTTGATATGAAATTAATCAAAAACTTTAAGTACCGTTATTATTAATATTAAGGAATAACGTTGGAACGTTGTAATCATAGCTAGTTCTTAAATATATAATTAAAATATATACACACTGTTTATTTAAAATAAATAATTAAAATGTTACTATTAATTGCATTAAACATGTTTTTTTAAGACCACGTTGTTTTATCTTCGATTTCGGCATTTTTCGATTCGATTTATGTTAGTTTTGTTACATTGGCTAATGCGGTTTTCGATTTATGCGGTTCTCACATTATTGATTTTTGATACATTAGGTTATGCAGTATATTCTCATAAACCCCTGTACGTATACATTAAATTTTCAGCTGGCTGGCTCACTCAACATATTCATTCACTCACTAAAAAGTGAAGCTAATATAAAAAATAAAGGGTATAAAATTTTTTGACACCCTGTACTTTATTATTAAAGGACGACACCCTTTAATAATTAGATACTTCTTTTTTATATATATATATATATATATCTTTTTTATCGTAATGATGTATTTTGCATTACATAATTCATATTTTCAAACCGAATAGTTTTGCTACAGGAAATACCTACCGGAGCGTTACTTATAATAATTATTATTTCTTGGAAATAACTGAACGTGTGTGGTGGTGGATGACAAATGATTCCAACTCGAAACGTCAATTTTCTGAGAAGTTGGAGATACGTTGTTTTCGTGGCGTTTTGCCGAGTTGGTTTTTCAACCACTTTTGGTGCGTTTTGTGCCAAAAAAAAACGATGGGAGAGAAAAACTAAAGAAGCTCCGCCTGAAGTGCGACTTCACTGCAGGTCAATCTTTTTTTTTTACGAAACATGACGTCACTTGATTTCAATTTATTTATTTATTTATTTATCTATGGGTCACTTTTATTATGAATTCTGTATTAGATACATATTTTACTATACACGAAATTTCATTATAACTATAACTGCTTACAAACTGCACCGTGCTGATGATTTTTTGTATGTTGATTGTAAAGAATATTATAATCGAAAAATAAGCACTTTTGATTATTTTATCACGTGATGAAGTTTCTGGTTTGACTTTTGTGTAGTCATAGGTTTTATTGTAAGCTGTTATAAATAGTATGTTTTAATATATATATATATACGTATTTATTATTGATAATATGACAAAATCGTATATAACAAAATTATTAAAATAAGTACATTATAAGCATACTTTTATATACCCGACTGTCATATACAGATATATTGTGTTTACATACATAATGGAAAACAAAATTTATTTTTTATTTTTGCATGTTTCGATTTATGCGAATTTTGATTTATGCGAATTAAAATTGATGCAATTTTTGATTAATTCGGTATTTATCTTATGCATGTTTTGAGTAATTCTATTTTTGAAAATTTCGAAAATTCACTGCCTATTCATTGTAATATTTTTCATTGATGTTTTTGCTAGGTTGTTTTGTGTAAACTTTCGTCGGTGCATTGTAAAAGTTGTTTCATCGAATTGTTATGCTTATTTTATTTTATTTATTTAATACACGGTCCAAAGGAGCCAAACAAATGTAACAAAACAAAGGGATTAACAAACGAAATAAAAAAAACAAACATGAAAATAAACCAATGAGGAGCATGTCTAAACGTAAAAATACTGACAGAACAGGAATACGATAAGAGAATCAAAATAAATTACGTCATCAGTAATATAATGCGAGAATTAAAATGTCAAGGAAGTTATGTAATTGAACATACAACTCACTGCTTGTATAGAATTGTCAAGCGTATATTATCACATGAAGGGTTTCGGGCAATATAATGATAAGTCGCATTTTAAAAATTGTTCAAGAGTTGAAATTATTCATTTTTCTGGTGACAACTCCATCAAGTTCTCATAGTGAGCAATAAAGTGAAAGTTTATTATGCTGCCATTGTTTACAGTATCCAGGACCTAGTAAAGTAATAAACTGAAAACAGTGCTGAGGTATGGTTCGATGTGAAAATGTCATTTTTGAAGAAAAAAAATATGGCTTATTATTATATTGCCCAGAGTTCTTCATATATTATATATTAATCATACCGGTACTGTAAAATGTTTCACGTGGAAGTTGATTAATCCGCGTTAGATTTTCTACTATAACTTATAGTGATCGTAATCATTGAATCATCTAGTTTTGATTACATGTAGACCTATATTATACCACAAAACGCACAAAAGTATTCGTAGTCGAAGTATCTACTTTTAACTTGAAATGTCAAATTTATTTTGGATTTGCTACATATAACAAATTGTTCAATGCATACAAATACAAAAACAAGTGATGTTCTTTCTAATACGACACCACTCAAACATAGTATTGTACGAGTCACTCTGAATTTTATTTCATGTTTCTTGACATTTGCATACAATGCTGGTTGCGTATCAAATATCCGCTCTTTTCATATATCGTACATGGAAAAAGACAGCTGGAGTACAATATCGTTAAATATTTCAGGCTGAATCTTCTTCATTTTCACATACAGTGTTCGATCAAAAATCCGCGCGTTGTTTACTATACCTACTTAAGTATATAAAAAAAAAGACATGACAGGAACACAACTGAGTGTGTGCTCTTCCTTCCACACCTCCCCCCCTGGAGGATAAGAATCGGTCGAGTCTCAAACCGAAGCTGCAACTTCCTTTTTCTACTTGAGCGCCCTCACTGCGTCGGCGGGCGGAGGCTGCAGCAGCAACGCCGCTCTGCTGGCTCCATCCATCCCGCACGCTGCCTCTCCAGCTCTGCGTCTGCTAAAAAGGCTGCAGCCGCAGCAGCAGCAGCAGCAACGTCGTTTTGGCAACAGCGCTGCTGCTGTGGTAGTATTAGTAATAGTGAGCGGTGTGCAGCAGCAGCAGCAGCACCCTGACCCACCAGCACCAGCAATAGTATTAGTAGTAGCTAGTAGCTGACTAGAGGAGGAGGCGGGAGGAGGTGAAGGAGGCGCAGCATCATCAGCAGGAGCAGCAGCATCAGGCGCATCCTCATCTCACTACCCCGAGCCTCGGTTGCCGTTGACGCCGTGTTGTTGTTGTTGTAGTCATCGTGGTCGTTTGATTTTTCTAACAAAACCCCCTCTTTTGTCCCCTTCACCACGCCCGGCCTTCTCACGGATCGACCTTTAGTCGCCTCGGCCGCGTCGCACTCTTCCGCGCCGCCAGCCGACGACGATTGCTGCGACGTTGCCGACGCCGACGACGATGAGGAGGAGGAGACTAGCAACGGCAACAGCAGCACAAACAACGGTCGCAGCAATAGAAGCAGCAGCGGTAGCAGCAATAGCAACAGCGGGACTGATCATGCGACGTCGCCGCCGCTAGATTACTGGGCGGGAATCGCCCCTCCCGCCCCCCGCTCGTCACCACGACCACCACCACCGCCACTACCGCTACCACCACCTCCACCTCCTCCTACACGACCACGACCCCTCTCCTCCTCGCACTACTACCATCCGTTTGTCCTCAACTTTCTCAACGCCCCAAACCCTTACCCTTCGTCGATCTCTCCCGTGGGAGGCGGAGGTCCGCCCCCGTCTCCCGCGCGTTGCTGGTCGCTTCTGCTGACCATCGCCATCTTGCTGGTGGGTCGCGCGGGAACGGACAAGATTTCGAGGCTACAGCTCATCGAACGCTGGGGGCTGACGCCGGTGCTGAGGCCCCGCCGAGGCGATGCGGCGGCCGAGTCGGCGGACGAGAGTGGGTCGGCGAGAGACGGCACGACGCCTACGGGCAATGCCGTTCCCTGCTGCAACCAGAACAAGCCCCCCGTGACCGCCGTCGCTGGAGGTGGAGGAGGAGGAGCAGGTGGAGAAAACAGGTAATTCCGTGGATTTCTCTACCAATACCCACCACCACCTTTCCCTTTTCCTCTCCCCATCTGGAATCCAACATCATAACCCCCGGGATAATCATCATCATCATCATCAAACATTGTCGCCAAAAACAAAAATCGCAATCTCTCCCGTTGGTTTGTTTTTTCGCCAAGAAATGCAGCAGCAGCGCGGTCAATATCATTTTTTCTTTGGTTTTCACTTTTGCTCCAATGACACAGATTCCTTATAACCTCCAGGGGTCTCTAAAACATACATCTGGAATATAAGACAAAACGCACAGAAGCTCTAGATGGTTCCAATGCTTGTGTATGCAGTATCCGATGCTTTGTACAAATATTGTTAAATTAAAATGAACATCAGCTCGTTCGATTTCTGTAATATCGAATACCTTGTTCATACAATACACTTACTTTACTTTTGCCCCAATACCATCGATACTTCTAAAAACCAAAACAGTCCAAATTTTTTAGTCCAACCAAAACAGTCCGTCATATTCTCACCTTTCCGGTAAAAACCCAACCAATCATTAAAATGAAGTAATTCATACATTTTTCTTTTACCTAAACCTACATCTATGGTTGTACAATATTACTGTACCATTGACCAAACAAACACCAAACTCATTATCGATAACCTCAACTCGCATCGGATGTTGTCTTGTAAACAAAAAAACCAACATGGTCGACCAAAATAGTTGCTTAACTACTAAACAATTATGGTAGCATTGTCTTAGATATTGTCTTAAAACTACAAAGGTTTCAAATATAGATCCTACTACGGGCATAGTGATTCGATATATATTTTTTTTTCATCTGTAAATTCTTCAGTTGTCAGGAATAGGAAGTCGTATTTTGCAGGAAAAACATTCCACGCATAGCCCCGGATGATGATCACCTTGCGATAGAATCATGCTTGCAGCGCAGCATCCATGATTCTGCTACTTTAAATAGCACACACCTGAGTCTAAGTGGTACATGCTAATAGTGTTGTACACGCCAATAGAATACATGTCAGTAGACCGAACCAGTACAAAATAAGATTATTTACGACTTTTATCTCAAATTGCAAACTTAACATTTTTTAAACTTAATTTAATACCGTCACACAAATACTATATGAACTATATACCCAGAATTTTAAAGCTTTTAAGATTTTCTGTAGTTTACAACCACAATGTGTAACACTGTTACGGTTTCCATATTTAACATTTTCTCAATCAACTATTCATCAATTGATTCGTTCATTATTCATTTTGGTCACACAATAAGCTTATCGCGACAGTAATCGTTTATACCGTATACTGGATGGTTGTACGAGTATATACATATATATATATGTAATGCTGATAACAGTATTAAAGTGCAAAACGCAGCATCCATTTTGCTTCATCACAGGATGGAATGCTGGTTGAGATAGGGGAGGCATTTGGGTCGATTGTGCGCTACTGCAGAGAAACAAGGGAATAGATCCATTCTCTACTACTCTTAGATATCTACTTTGTGAAACGATACAAATTTTCAACAACCATGAATTTGATTCGCGACTTTAAAATGTTGACAAAAAAAAATAAAATTTTACTGTTAGGTCTTACGTTAAAACACTAGCTATACAATAAGAATCGAGTAAATGTTTTTCACGAAAAGTATTAGTTGACACAAAATGGTTGTCAAAACATGTGATATATATATATTTTTTAATTTATTATCTATAACAAATCAATACATATATATATAGGCCTACTGTATATACATATAAGCTAATCTTATATATCGTTCAATTTACGATATTCTTTATTACAATATTACTATACTGCTATTATACTTACTATAATAAACATGTCAGACGTGTACTCGTATTGTCGTATATTGTTGTATGTTGGCTCAGGCTATATAAATGTAGGCCTAAATATTGTTTCTAACATACATTGAAATTTTTGTATTTAAATTGGTTTTTGGTATTATATGCCTGATGTGACAGGTAATGGAAATGGAATAAGACATTTTATTATACATTAGAGAAATTGGAAACATACACCTGCTTGTCACATGACAAATTATTGTACAGCTCTCAAATTCCAGGTCAATTGGTTTTTTTGGATCAGCTGTTTCTTTTATCACACTTTAACTACATATTTAATAATCATTAAGTGTGTGTGTAACTTTTACAATACCTTATATGACATTCATTTACACGACGGTGAAACTATGTTTATTAGATACATTTTTATTATACCTTATTAATGTGAATTTTTGTTTTTGTTTTTTTTTGTCAAAATGTAAACACAACGACCTTGTTTATTTGACATTGCTACACAGTAACTATTTAACCACTTGTTTTCGTCATTTCACACTTAATAATCTTGTCAGATTTTTCTTTTCGCTTTCTAATCTGGTTACTTCCTGTGTAGTGCCCTTTATGATTTCACCTATCGAATACACACAACAAATCTTTGCTTGAATTAAACATTATTTTTTATGGATTATATAAAATCAAAAACATGTTTTTTTTATCTAAGTGTGTGTTCAGCACTTCAAACCGAGGTCAAAATTTTTATATCTCTTTAATTCGCTGACTCGGTCCAAACTCAGCATACGCGCACATGACATTTTAATATGTTATTTATTCGTATCACCCTTAAAGATAACATAAAACGTTCATGAACGACGTTTAAGTCTGTGTACATTTTTAAACATGTGTTTCCATCAAAATAAGTTTTTACGAAGATTTTTCACCAACTCGTTTTGCATCAACAATCGCGTGATATCTAAACCTAACTTAGGGTTTTATTTATTTTTCTTAATTCTGAATGAAAATTTGATCACTTTATAATTAAAACCATAGGGAGAAAAATATAGCTTCACTAGCACAAAATCTTCTTGCACAACCTAGAGTCCGAAACATATTTTTCGTTCTAACGAGGTTTGGCGCAGTGGAGAATGAGAAAAGTGCGTTTGCGGATGCTGCAAATGCCAGTAGCTAAAGGGTTCTTGCTAAAGAACACGTTTTTGCCTTATACACGCTGACATTCTTAGTCGATAAACTAAGATGGCAGCTTCATTTTTTGTTTTTATTGCAATACATTTATAAGCTAATGTAGTATACTTTTCACTTGTATGTCAAGTTTATTTTTCACTTAGGCTTAATCCTGTACACAAATACAATACTGATTAAGCTCAATGTTTCAAGCTTAAACCATTGCAATAGGGTAGTTTCGCGTACAGTATAATTACTTAGCTAAACCACATTTTTGTTTAATCTTTGTATTACTACCTTGGCATTACTACCTTTGTATTTACTGGCTTTGCATTACGTTTAGGCATCTCTGACACAAAGTTGATTTGTGATGTTTGGAGTTGAATTGAAGATCTCCGGGCAATATGATGATAAGCCACTTTTTCTAAAAAATGACAATTTTTTATCCACTTTTTAACCATTTTCTGGATTTGCCAGAAAATGGCACGGCATAATATTCATAGAGAACTACCGTGTTGTTCCGTATGGTACTCTATGGAGTTTCAAAAAATGGTTGTCTTGAACAATTTTAAAATGTGGTTTATCATTATATTTTCCGAAGCACTTCAATTGTACAGTATATCTGCATTTTGTTATAGTGATGTTGTATTACATGACTTGTCAAGAGATGTCTTGTTAATACATTTTTAGTATAACAAGATATATATCTTTGTAATACTAATTCACTAAGCATGTTTTTGTACTACAGTACTGTTTTGTTTGTATTTCAAATCAGTAAAATTAAATGTAGCTGTTCAGCTTATTGGAAGTCGAGGGCCACTTTGAAAATTTTTATACACCATGCAATAGTCATAGACAATTATCATATTACTTTTAGGCTCGAATTTAAAAGCTTAAAGAAAATTGTTTGTGTGAAAACACTTTCGGTGTTGTGTCATGAACTTTAGTATATATTGACTTGATAATTTTTCCTTGAGCGTTGATGCAAGTGGCCCGTGGGCAATGGGTTGGGCTAATACAATTAAAATACGTTTTAATTAGTTTCAATGTTTTTTTCAAGCCAGCTTTGATGAAAGCCTAAAACAGCAATGTTATATAACATAGGTCAGCATAACATTTCATTATCATTGTAAAAATTGTTGTCATAGCACTTCTATGAAATTCGAATTCTGCTGTTTTTGTTTTGTTTTGTTTTCATTTTGTCCAATTATCAGGAAAATCGTGAATCACACAATACGTAGGTGAATCATACCGTATATCATAAGTGAATCATACAGAATTCGTAGGTATCGGTTTGTTGACATTTATTCTTGGAATCAATGACATTTATTGACAATGAAACTTATTGCGTGTTAATATTCTTTAGGTTTGTAATACTTGGATATTGTTTCTAACCTAACCTAATTTTATATTATAAGATTATTAACATTTGAATAAATACCACTTTTAACATTTTCATATAACTAGGCCCTATAGAGTTATATTAAGGTTTTATGAAATTATTTGGTATATATGTTGCCGGCAAGGTATACAGTACTCTGGTTTAGGAAATGTATGAAATTAGCATTGAAATGGCCTAGCATAAATTTGATGCTAGGCCTAATTTTAGACCAAAATGATCGTAGAGGAAATGTTAACTAACCTAAACTAATTTTTTGACCAACCTTAGGATACAAAGTTTTATTTCGTACTTTGCCAAAGAAGCTAGGCATTCTATGAAATTCCTGGGTTCTATACATTGCCTGTGACTTATTTATTC